>CM025854.1:20144904-20407251 GCA_003952965.2 Morella rubra
TAGTTTCACTTTTTCCTCCGTTTCACGAGGTTAAAAGGGCCATTAAGGTTTTTTTTTTTTTTTGAACTTTTAGCTAAAAAAACATAAACAGATAAAAAAGAGAGGCTATCAAACCCTCACCTTTCCCGTTTGGTCGCTTCCTGTCAAAATCACAAGCGAAGATGGCGAGTGTAAATTGACTCCCTTTATGGAGTTAGATTGAGACGCAACGGAACCATTGCAATTTGACTCGCTTTGTGAAGAAAAAAAAAAGGTGCGCGAAGAATAACGGGACAGAGCGGGCAAGATAAATAATAACGGGACTGGTTATAATGCGCACCTTGTGCGCACTACGCACTATGAGTGACGGAGAGCATCAACAGGGGAATCTACGGGTCGAGTGCGCATCTAACACTGTAGCGGTACCATGTGCAATATACCCCCCGCTAAGAAAATCAACAGGTGGGGGGAATAATTGGGTGTGCTTTACTCGGATGTTTTTCCCACGCAAACATAGGTAGAAGATACCGTATTTTGCATCTTGGGTTATATACTTATATATCTCAATAGAAAAAAGAGAATAGAAAGAAGAAAAAAAGTCCTCTACGTAAAAGGTTGGAGCACCATAATTGGAGTTTTAGTCTGATTCAAAACTTTGAGTATATTTAGGAGTGTGAATGAATTAGTCTTTAATAACTGTTAACTGTAGATCCTGATTCGATTATCCATAATAAGAACTTTTATTACTTACTTGATATATGTGGTGAGAGATCACTGTTCCTATCTATAATTTTTTGTCTCAACCCAATGCATAAAAAGTGTTTCAAAATTTTCTTTGTTATTAAAAAAAAAATTGAACACAAATAAAAAAAAATTTGATCACTTTCTCACCAACGGAAGTAACTGGCTTCTGTGCATGGAATCTACAACTCTAGATATGTTGTCTATTGAATAATAGAATCCAGCAAAACAACTGCTTTCGGTGATTGAAATTAAGCATTTAATTTTAAAGAAGTAATGGCAACAACACGCAAAAATGGATACGTGGACGGCTACATAGATAAATAATATGCACAAGAGATGAGAATTCATCTTGATGAGGCAATTAGATGATAAACATACGAGATTCATGTATCAATCTTTACATATTTATCACTACATTATATTTTTGCCAACTCTATGTTTATTGTATTCTGAATATTATATTAAAAGCGTGCTTTCAAATCTATTTTGTAAAGATATGAATACTTTATGATTATTTGATTGATTTGTGAATGTACGATCAGGTGCGAAGTGAGGAAATAATTTTTAGGGGTCAAAGTATAATATGGTAATTTTTGAGAGTGGCAATATAAAAATAAAATAAAATAAAAAGCCCAAACTATTTTTTTTTCTTAATTTTTGGAGGCCCCCCCGAGTATGATACAATTTTACCTGTAATTGGTTATACATATCGTAAATATATATGACAGGGTGGAGTATTTGTATTTTAATGTTTGTAATTACTTACGTCACAATTTAATGTTATATATTTCATCCCAACCCATTGTTATTAGGGATAGAAAATGGCTCGTGATAAGTTAACACTTAGGGTCATATTTTGGTCGAATCTCATGAAATACACTTTCTGAGATAGAAAATTTAATTAATAAAAATAAATTAATATATTTCAGTTTGATCTCATTGTCCTTTTTATGATATCAAAAGCCCAATAAAAAGAAAATTATCAGACAAATAAGAGAAGGCGTCAAATAGGAATATTTCAAAATATATTCCGGATAAAAGATCAAACATACTGCCGTTGATAAAATCAAACTTATCATACTGCTTATCTCATAGCTGAAAGAATTATTGGTGTATCAAAATATAATATTTAATTTACAAAATCTAATCGTTGTAATAATTATACTACTATTGTATGTGAATTATCATGACAACTATTACAGCGGGGTCCTCCTTTGGAATTAGGCCACGTTATTCGCTGCAAAATCCTTTTATATGTATAACAGTATATTTCTATCATTTTGAAATAATAGCCAGCTAGGTCTACGGTTGTGAGCAGGCCACGTCTATAAGTCCGGTCGGAGTGGCGCACCCTAAACTTTCCCTGCGAAAGAGACCCAGCGCAGAGAAGGTTGACCAAGTTACAGGGAACCCAAACAAACAAAAAAGAAAAGCAATCCTCATCGGGGGCGGTTTAAACCTGGTGCGCATGTTAGTTGTGTCAGCCACGTCAGTAACCCATGAGCCCCACGGGAGCTGGACACGTGTTGGTCAATTCCTTCCTGTGGCTGAGTTCCGAGTCAGAGTTGGTCGGGGATGGCGCGGCTGCTGTTTCCCTGTGGGCTTGGTTCACTCACATCTCCCAAACTTTTGGCCAACACTAAGAAACTCCAAAATAAACGCACACAAACTCAGACGCAAATCCCTCTCTCTCTCTAAAACTTTCTCTCTCCAAAGTTTCTCAACCAACGGTTTTCTGGAAAACCCTAGCATGCTGCAGCCGCCTTCACTGCTCCGAGGCGACAGGAGAAGAATATAAGGCACACGGCACACCTGTGAGTTCGTTTATTATTCATCTTCACTTTGAATTTTGAAATTTTATTTGGATTTCTGCTTAGTTGACGTGAAATTGAAAGGAAGAACAACGAGAAGGAATGAGTGACAAATTGCCTATTCCAGTTTTGTAACGTGGAGCTTCCTGTTCTAAACTTAGGTAGTAAGTGATTGTAACTGGACTGAATTGAGAAGATTTTATGTATTAAACAGTTTCTTCGCCTCTATTTTCCCAGCAACCAAACAGTACCGTGTAGATTGTTGTTGTGATGAAGTCTTACGTGTTGTGACTTGAAAATTTCAGGGTCAGGAGGATGCTAGTTTCTTTCAGGGTTCAAATATTTAGTGGAAAGGATCAATATATCTGGAAGGATAGTTGAATTTTGAAATTCATTGGTTGGGTGCGGTGGTAATTAAGGGGGATAGTGCTGGTGTATATCACTAATGGCAGAAGATGGCCTCCGGATTGGTGGGCTTTCTTCTGGTTTGGCTGTAATATTGAATGGTGAGGATGGTAGAGACAACTCATCGAAATCCCGTCTTGTTTCATACTGCGATGATATTTTTGTCACCCAATCTGATGGAGCAACTCTTGAATATGTTTTTTGCCTCCCAAACATCAAATTCGTCCATAGCCTCTCCGTATTTTAACATAATGTGAATACAAGTTTGCCACCCAGCCCTCAGCAAGTACATAACGTCGTGAAAACAAAATCTCTAAATATAATACACTCCTTCTGAACTAGCGCTGTATAAATTGTTTTTTGTGAGAGCAAAGAAAGTGGAATAAGAGCTGTCAATCTGAATTCAAATCTTATGGGGCGATGGTGCCCATAGCTGGTAGAAAACCCTAACAGAAGGGAGAGGAATGCTACTTTTTAAGAAAAATAAAGAAAAATAAAATAAAAGAAAATATATTATGACTTAGTTTCAAATAATCATTTATAATAATAATAGACATTAATTTAGAATTGATAGAGTAAATAATCTTATGGTACGACAGATAGAGCAATCTTTTTGAAGTCCGTCCTTGTGCCCTGTTACATTACAAACATACTTTCAAGAGCTAATAGGGTGGGTGTTAGTAGGTGTATGGTTTACGTGATGTGTCGCTTAATTCTCCTACAGTATTGTTGGGTTGCACAAAAGATTCATCGCAGTATGAAACAAGACGGGATTTCGATGAGTTGTCTCTACCATCCTCACCATTCAATATTACAGCCAAACCAGAAGAAAGCCCACCAATCCGGAGGCCATCTTCTGCCATTAGTGATATACACCAGCACTATCCCCCTTAATTACCACCGCACCCAACCAATGAATTTCAAAATTCAACTATCCTTCCAGATATATTGATCCTTTCCACTAAATATTTGAACCCTGAAAGAAACTAGCATCCTCCTGACCCTGAAATTTTCAAGTCACAACACGTAAGACTTCATCACAACAACAATCTACACGGTACTGTTTGGTTGCTGGGAAAATAGAGGCGAAGAAACTGTTTAATACATAAAATCTTCTCAATTCAGTCCAGTTACAATCACTTACTACCTAAGTTTAGAACAGGAAGCTCCACGTTACAAAACTGGAATAGGCAATTTGTCACTCATTCCTTCTCGTTGTTCTTCCTTTCAATTTCACGTCAACTAAGCAGAAATCCAAATAAAATTTCAAAATTCAAAGTGAAGATGAATAATAAACGAACTCACAGGTGTGCCGTGTGCCTTATATTCTTCTCCTGTCGCCTCGGAGCAGTGAAGGCGGCTGCAGCATGCTAGGGTTTTCCAGAAAACCGTTGGTTGAGAAACTTTGGAGAGAGAAAGTTTTAGAGAGAGAGAGGGATTTGCGTCTGAGTTTGTGTGCGTTTATTTTGGAGTTTCTTAGTGTTGGCCAAAAGTTTGGGAGATGTGAGTGAACCAAGCCCACAGGGAAACAGCAGCCGCGCCATCCCCGACCAACTCTGACTCGGAACTCAGCCACAGGAAGGAATTGACCAACACGTGTCCAGCTCCCGTGGGGCTCATGGGTTACTGACGTGGCTGACACAACTAACATGCGCACCAGGTTTAAACCGCCCCCGATGAGGATTGCTTTTCTTTTTTGTTTGTTTGGGTTCCCTGTAACTTGGTCAACCTTCTCTGCGCTGGGTCTCTTTCGCAGGGAAAGTTTAGGGTGCGCCACTCCGACCGGACTTATAGACGTGGCCTGCTCACAACCGTAGACCTAGCTGGCTATTATTTCAAAATGATAGAAATATACTGTTATACATATAAAAGGATTTTGCAGCGAATAACGTGGCCTAATTCCAAAGGAGGACCCCGCTGTAATAGTTGTCATGATAATTCACATACAATAGTAGTATAATTATTACAACGATTAGATTTTGTAAATTAAATATTATATTTTGATACACCAATAATTCTTTCAGCTATGAGATAAGCAGTATGATAAGTTTGATTTTATCAACGGCAGTATGTTTGATCTTTTATCCGGAATATATTTTGAAATATTCCTATTTGACGCCTTCTCTTATTTGTCTGATAATTTTCTTTTTATTGGGCTTTTGATATCATAAAAAGGACAATGAGATCAAACTGAAATATATTAATTTATTTTTATTAATTATTAAATTTTCTATCTCAGAAAGTGTATTTCATGAGATTCGACCAAAATATGACCCTAAGTGTTAACTTATCACGAGCCATTTTCTATCCCTAATAACAATGGGTTGGGATGAAATATATAACATTAAATTGTGACGTAAGTAATTACAAACATTAAAATACAAATACTCCACCCTGTCATATATATTTACGATATGTATAACCAATTACAGGTAAAATTGTATCATACTCGGGGGGGCCTCCAAAAATTAAGAAAAAAAAATAGTTTGGGCTTTTTATTTTATTTTATTTTTATATTGCCACTCTCAAAAATTACCATATTATACTTTGACCCCTAAAAATTATTTCCTCACTTCGCACCTGATCGTACATTCACAAATCAATCAAATAATCATAAAGTATTCATATCTTTACAAAATAGATTTGAAAGCACGCTTTTAATATAATATTCAGAATACAATAAACATAGAGTTGGCAAAAATATAATGTAGTGATAAATATGTAAAGATTGATACATGAATCTCGTATGTTTATCATCTAATTGCCTCATCAAGATGAATTCTCATCTCTTGTGCATATTATTTATCTATGTAGCCGTCCACGTATCCATTTTTGCGTGTTGTTGCCATTACTTCTTTAAAATTAAATGCTTAATTTCAATCACCGAAAGCAGTTGTTTTGCTGGATTCTATTATTCAATAGACAACATATCTAGAGTTGTAGATTCCATGCACAG
Organism: Morella rubra; assembly: GCA_003952965.2. NCBI lineage: Eukaryota > Viridiplantae > Streptophyta > Magnoliopsida > Fagales > Myricaceae > Morella > Morella rubra. Next base: position 20,150,800 of record CM025854.1, read on the forward strand.
AAGCCAGTTACTTCCGTTGGTGAGAAAGTGATCAAATTTTTTTTTATTTGTGTTCAATTTTTTTTTTAATAACAAAGAAAATTTTGAAACACTTTTTATGCATTGGGTTGAGACAAAAAATTATAGATAGGAACAGTGATCTCTCACCACATATATCAAGTAAGTAATAAAAGTTCTTATTATGGATAATCGAATCAGGATCTACAGTTAACAGTTATTAAAGACTAATTCATTCACACTCCTAAATATACTCAAAGTTTTGAATCAGACTAAAACTCCAATTATGGTGCTCCAACCTTTTACGTAGAGGACTTTTTTTCTTCTTTCTATTCTCTTTTTTCTATTGAGATATATAAGTATATAACCCAAGATGCAAAATACGGTATCTTCTACCTATGTTTGCGTGGGAAAAACATCCGAGTAAAGCACACCCAATTATTCCCCCCACCTGTTGATTTTCTTAGCGGGGGGTATATTGCACATGGTACCGCTACAGTGTTAGATGCGCACTCGACCCGTAGATTCCCCTGTTGATGCTCTCCGTCACTCATAGTGCGTAGTGCGCACAAGGTGCGCATTATAACCAGTCCCGTTATTATTTATCTTGCCCGCTCTGTCCCGTTATTCTTCGCGCACCTTTTTTTTTTCTTCACAAAGCGAGTCAAATTGCAATGGTTCCGTTGCGTCTCAATCTAACTCCATAAAGGGAGTCAATTTACACTCGCCATCTTCGCTTGTGATTTTGACAGGAAGCGACCAAACGGGAAAGGTGAGGGTTTGATAGCCTCTCTTTTTTATCTGTTTATGTTTTTTTAGCTAAAAGTTCAAAAAAAAAAAAAAACCTTAATGGCCCTTTTAACCTCGTGAAACGGAGGAAAAAGTGAAACTTCGAGAAGTGAGTTAAGCTATAGGATAACCCTTGTTAAGACTCTGGTCTTGGTATAGGTTTAAAATTTCATTAGCATTGTTATCAATTTTTTGAAATCACTCTCAGGGTTTATTGGTCCCGTAATTATTTATTTTGTGTGGTAAACAGATTATACAAATTCTGAGATTAGTTGTCGTATATGAGACTGTATATATTCTGAGATTAGTTAAAATACGTATATGCTGATTCAAACACTCTATAAGAAAAAAAGAAAGTTAAATCGTAATTACTTCAACTTTTGTCTTGCAATAATTTTCATCTTTCTACAGCCCCTAAGCTTTCTTTACGTGTTTTCTTTGCATATGATCTATTTCCTCGTGTTTGACGGAAGGGAAAGAATAAATAAATAGAAAAAATAGAAAAACAACAATGGGGGACAAGATTCTGAAACTTGTGGACTCGTGTTTCTGTTCCTTGTGGGACTAGACGACTATGCGGTAGGTTTTCTTGGAGGCAAGTCATCAAAGGTGGGAGAGCAGTGGCGGATCCATATCAAAATTCATGGGGTCAAACTTTAAATGATAAATTATAAGAAATTTTTATTTCATTTATAATATAAAAAATTGTCTTAAGTTATAATATCAAAAATTAAAAATTAAAAATATTAAAAATATTAGAATACACGTACCGTATTATGTATTATGATTGAGACGACTCTATACTATGAGTATTAGACGACTCTACGTTGCGTGGCTTTCTTATCACAAACTTATTCATTATCTAAATAAAATAAAATAAAGTGAAGACAATTAATCAATTGGATCACAACTCAAAAAATCAAATTCAATATAATTAATTCAAATCCAAATTTAATCTAATTACATTGCATTCAATTGACATTACAATCAAATTAATTAAAAATGATACTACTAAAAAATCCTCAATTTTCACGAAATGTCAAAATCCCTAATTTAAATCCAAATTACAATCTAAGTACGTTTATTTCTTAGGTTTTATTTATAAATTGGAACTGCTTCTCGAAGTGTATCGAGAATCTTTCTGGATAGTAAAGACCTTGTAGAGTGTCCGTTTTGTTTGAGTTGAATTGCAAGTTGCCGAAGTTGGCTATTGGCAACGGCTGATGGGGATCGGGCTCCTGTAGGCCCAGGCTAATTTATGAAAAAAAAAAAATTATATGTAATTTTTTTTTTTAAATAGTGCAATGGGTGGTGGCCACCACCCCTTGGATCCGCCCCACTGTGGGAGAGGGAATCTTTTATGGATACGAAGGACAAACTCCGTCTTGGTTAAGTTTACGAGGTTAATTTCACCAACACAAAAACATCGGTGGATTTTTCAACTGGTTATTTGTTTGTTTTTTTCTCTGTTGTCTCTCTCAGCCAACTGTTAATACCATGGAAGTTGGATTCGAGCTTCTCAGCAAAGATTGTCTTGTTTGAATAGTCATTCCACAGAAACCAAGTGGGCATGCACGGTCGGTTTCTAGCCATTGGTCAAGTGGGGCTTTGATGAACAAACTGAACTTCCTCTAAGAGTCGTGCTGATTCCCAAGTTGAGAGGGTCAGAAAAATGATACTTCCCAGCCCAACCACTTCTTGCATGGAAATATATTCCTTCTGTGATTACGGATTTCATTCGACCTTTCTCCCATCATGGTGTTTGCTATAAAAAATTAGTTGTTGGTATATTTTGTATAATAAAAATAAGGAAAACATGAATTGTTCGCCCGAATGGGCCACATGTCATTTTGAGTCTTCAAACTAACAAGTTCATCATATTAATTTTCTAAACTGCTAAGGGCTTGTTTGGAAAATAGTTTAGGTTTAGTTTTTAAGTTTAAATTTCAAATTTCAAATTTTAAGATTAAAATATTATTTGTTGTAAGGATTTGTTTGGTTGATTAAGATTTAGAATGATTTGTATTTATATTTATATTTTATTAAATTAAATTTAAATTATTATTATATGTATTCAAAAAAAAATAAAAATAAAAAATTCAAATAAAATATATCATTCAAAAAATAAGTAGAAAATGATTTCATAAATATAAAAATAGATAAAATATCAAACTAATAAAAAAAAATTATAAATTAAAAAATAAGATAAAAATCGTGCAAAATTTTATAAAACAAATTAAATTTTAAAAAATAATAAAAACTGTAAATTCAAAAAAAAATTGATTACAATTTTCAAAAATAAAAACTTAACAATAATTAGTGTATATAATCACTACCATAATTTTGTTTACATCAATGCTCGATGTGTAAAGAAAGTAAGATCCTATGTGTCCTTTGCACATCTTTGTTGAACGCCCATGAGTTTTCCTTTAGTAGCCTTCCGCAAACAAATACAATTGCAGCTATCCTATTTGCTGTAGTGCGAATCTATCCCCCACTGTTATAGCCTCTCCTTGAAGTAGCGCTTTAGGGGACTTCATGCATGGAGGAAGGGAAGCCGATTCAAAAAGTTAGAGAAGGCCAAGGGTACAGACCAAAGTGTTCTTTTTCTTTATTTTTCTGTGTAGTGCAGAGCAAATTAAGAGATGCCTTGACCCCCTGGACCTATTGCGAATATTAATTGAGATGTACTATCGGAAGTGATAGCACTGGTCATTCGTTGGTGGACGAACATGCATACAAGCTACAACCTAATCTTTCAACTTTAATATATGCAAGAAACATGCTAAAAACACACACACACACACACACACACACATATATAACTACAACATCTTGATTTGTTCAGAAAATAAAAACAATTAAAACATCTTAGTAATTTGTGCAATTTATAATAAATTAGAATCGTGATTGTACAACTATCTGTTGCTTTTAAGTTAGCTATTGGATGCTGTAAATGATTGTAATAATTTTGATAATGATTATATTTGCTAATTATTGTTAAGTTTTTATTTTGAAAATTTTAATCAATTTTTTTGAATTTATAGTTTTTTTGTTTTTGTAAAATTTTATTTGTTTTATAAAATTTTGCACAATTTTTATCTTGTCTTTTTATTTGTAAGAATATTTTTTATTCGTTTGATATTTTATCTATTTTTATAATTTTTATATTATGAAACCATTTTTTATTATTTTTTGAATTCAATTTATTTTATTTTTTTATTTTTTTATATTTTAATAAATAAAACTATAATATTATTTAATTTAATAAAATATAAATGATTTCAAATCTTAATCAACCAAACAAACCCTTACAACAAAATAATATTTTAATCTTAAAATTTGAAATTTGAAATTTAAACTAAAAACCAAAACCCTTTTCCAACCAAGCAGATTGTTAAAATTTTAGGGTGTTGGAATTGGTGAAAAAGTGAAGAAAATAAATGATTTGAATGGATTTGTTTATATTTATTTGGAGTGAAAAGTAATGATTTGATAGGGAGAGAGAGAAATTTGGAGAGTTATTTTATTAGGATGAAAATTTTTAGGGCCCAAAATTTTGACTTCCAAACATCAATCAATCAACATTAACATTGTCATAGGATCTAACAATCAATATTGTGCCACGTAGCTAATTTTATACACATTTCAACCATATGATCTTATTAGAAAAAGAAATTGATGCATTTTGATAGTTTGATGGCTAAAGGAGATGAAATTCATAGTTTTGACCAATAAAATGACATTTGGATGATAATTTTAGGAGGCTAAAAGTGAAGATCCCTATAAAAATAATCTATCTCAATTATATCAAAGTGTAATGTACTGTTGCAAATGAACACTTTGCAAGTGCAAAGACACCCGATATGCAAAACATCATAAGATTTTTAACGTTCTAAAGTATTGAATATGCATGTGTAAGAGCGTAAATAAGTTGAGTTAACCATTCGACCCAAACATATATACTAAGTTTTTATGTTGAATGATGTCTTTATATGTTGTCCTATCATAAACCAACTCTAAAATATCCCGCAATGTACATCTCTCCAACCAGTGGCGGATCAGGGGCGGCCCTGGGCGGCCGCCACCCATTGCACCGCCCAAAATAAAAATTTATATGTAATTTTTTTTTTTTGCCTGGACCTCTGGGGGCCCGATCCCCATAGACCCAGGCCAACCCTCCTCCTCCTCCTCTTCTTCTTCTTCTTCTTCTTCTTCAGCTTCATCTGCTTCTTCTTCTTCTTCTTCTTCTTCTTCTCTTCTTCTTCTCTTCTGCTTCTGCTTCTCCTTCTGCTTCTTCTTCTTCTCCTTCTTCTGCTTCTCCTTCTCCTTCTCCTCCTCCTCCTCCTCCTTCCTCCTTCTCTTCTTTCCTTCTTCTCCTCCTTCCTCCTTTCCTTCTTCTGCTTCTCCTTTCTCCTCTCTCTCTCTCCTCCTCCTCCTCCTCCTTCTTCTTCTTCTTCTTCTTCTACTTCTTCACGGCTTCAGTGGCAGGTGAAAAATTCGACTCTCATGAATTTTGATCCTAGATCCGCCACTGTCTCCAACATGGTAACAATTTTTAAATGTAAAATAAAGTTGAATTTGAGAAGACTACCACTTAGGTAACTTGTCATTGACGGTATAGTTATTAGTTAACAATTTTGCTATGTTAACTAATAACCACGTAATTTACTAGTCAAAAGAATATGTGAACCCAGGAAATCCATAAAAAAAAAATATTTATATGTTTAAAGAAATAACAAACAAAAATAAAAAGACCCCTATTTATTTTCGTATAGAATACAAGTAAAAATGGTTAGGAAACACAAGGTTGGAATAAAGTTTCCTTAACTTTTAATCCCATTAAGGACATAATAATATTATTCACGAGTGCGCTGGGAATGTTGTTCTATATCTACCACTGAGCAATCAACAACCTCTGACATATTTCAAGATAAAAACGACAGGCATCTATGCAAATTCATCCTACTCTAGGAGTTAAATATTATGATGATAAATCATAAGTAGAATATAATAATCAACGACCTTTGATATATTTCGAGAGAAAAAAGAGGAAAATAGTTATTTATGCAAATTCATCCTACCTTAGGAGTTAAAATATGATGATGATAAATCATAATATATAAGAATATATTTATCAACTAATGAAAAAGAGGTCGACATTGTTTTTGAATAACAAATATAATTATACATTCGTAACTGCTATGATCGTATAAGCTAGCCCTCTTTCCGAGTTTAAGGCTTCTGGGCCCTCCTTTGCAAGTAAACCCCATGAGGTCCACGTCCCGTTGGCTTTTTTGGTAGGGCCTCCTTGTCCTTTGCCCAACTGGATCGGGCAATTCTTGGCTAATCATCAAATATGGGTGCATTTTGATAATTTAAAGATTAAATATAATGAAATTTATAATTTAAATTCATAAATGTCATTTATTAGGTCCGTTTGTTTGCTTATAAAATAAATTTTGTAATTTGTTTTATTTGTTTTCAAGTATTTGGCAAGTATCTTAAAATGAGGTCAAAGTAAAAGAGTTTCATATCAATTGTAAAAACTCTATTATTTTAAAGAAAACAAACTAACCTCAAATTTTCTGTAAATCAAATTTTTTTGGGGGAACATTATGCCCCATATCTATCGGCACAAATCAGTAAGTTTTCCTCTAGTTCCAAAATATTTTATTCCTCTTTGTATGTTTAAAAGACAATCAATTCTTTGATTTTGCTGTTAAATTTCATGCAAAATAATCCAAATGTCCATCTAAGACAAAATTATTAAAAATCTTAATTTCTTTTTTAAAAATAAAAAAATGATATAAAATAAAAAAATAATTTTTTTTTAAATAAAATTGAATTTGAAGGTTGCATATGATAGTTTTATATTTTTTTCTTTTCAGGCCACGAGGACATTTATCCCCTAGTTGACACATTTATCCCTTAGTTGGCTAGCGTCAATTGAATGACCAATTTTATCACAAAAGTGTAACTCATGCCAAAGGGTAGTCTAGTTAAGATTATATTTAAAATTCGCGTAAGCGCCGTTACATCTGTTGGCTATTGACAATAGGACGAGTGATTAATTTGTCTAAAAAAGTTACATAAGGATTCCAATGGTTGAAATCCATACTTGAGGGATTAAAATATCAAAAGTGTAAACTACGAACCTATACGATAATTAAGTTTTTTTTATGTAAGCATGTAAATTAATAAGCGTGTCAAACATTAAAAAAAAAATATTTTAAAAGAATAACCAAACACAGGATTTTTTTTTCTTGAAAACATTTCAGTGAAAAGGTTTTTAAGTAAAATAATAGTTTTACAAGCCAATAAACCGACCCTATAGTTGAAGGGTTGGAAACGAATATTATCTCAAATAAAAGAAAATAAAGAAAGAGTCGGAGTGACAATTGCAAAAAAAAAAAAAAAACAACGGCCATAAGTTGATTGTTACAAGATAACTCATTCACCTCATATAGGGAGTCAAAATTCAACGAGCCCCTCTCTTGTTCACCAACAATACAACCAGGGGCTCGGACTTAATATTATATTATTTTTTCCTAGGCAGGCCTTAATGTTATTTTTAGCAATAATTTGTTTGGGTACGTATTGTCATCTCCGTTCAATGTAAAACAGAAAACATGTCCTCGGAAGGAAAAAAAGAAAAAAGCGAAGAAATATGAACTCTAACCAGTATGCGTGAGGTGGCATGGTCCATCCCGTTTCGCCGGCGTAGACTGCCCAACTTTTTTCTAGTTAGCCGCCGTTGCCCGTGCGCAGCTTGATTTAATTAAAAGAATACAAACATTAATGATAAGTTTTTGATTTTTTTTTTTGGCCACAAAATTTGAATTATTTCGGTCCCACCTCAAACCGAAAACACACCCGCGCCTGTCTCTCTCTCTCCCTCTCTAAGTTTGGACCATCCGCGTTGATTTCACGTCCAGATCCTTGTAACATATATATAGAACTCTCTCTCTCTCTCTAGACCTTTCTCTCTGTAAGATTCATATTTCAAAATCCGGATCCACCGCTTTCGAATCAAGCCCCAAACCCTATCTCTTTCTCGCTCTAGATTTTCTCTTTCCATCTTTGTGAGCTCCGCATAACAATGAGGAAAGGAGCAAAGAGGAAAGCGAGCCAGAAGCAAGAAGCCAAGCCTGCGGAAGAGAGCCCCCAGGAGTCGAAGAAAGCAACTTCTCGAGCTAAGCGGGTCAAAGCCTCCAAGCCCGAGACTGAGACCGAGACCGAGTACTTCGAGGACAGCCGCAACTTGGTATACAGGCTAATTTAGTTACACTTGCGAATTCAATCGAATTGGCGACATATTTGTTCTCTGCTTGTGTATGCTTGGATTGGTTTGTTGTCGTTTTGATTTCCTGTAACGAGCTTTTTGTTTTGGAGAATATTTATAGTAGCATTGTACGAGTTGTTAAAATTGTTGGAGCCCCTAGCTCTGCTACTGGATCGGCTTAAACTACTGCCATAGTGTTTGCATTGCACAAATTTGTTAGTGATTAATTTCTTTTCGAAGTTCCTTAATATTGAAGTCGAGCATGCAAAACTCTATTTCATTCTCTCCAATTAGTTGCTGACCAAATCACTGAATGGAAGGATACTGATGTTTTATGGTTTTCAAAGAATGTTTAAATAGTTATCCGAGTTAACTAATTCCATGCGGAGGGATTAGTTGAGTGGATATTTCTGCTATATTAAGTTTTCAAATGGTTCATAGAAAAGATGAATTCAACTATAGCCTTATTACATTGCTCTTCTTCTTCTTCTTCCCCCCCCCCCCTTTATTAACTTTTACTGGACCTGAAACTTGAATTGTAGCTTTTCTAAACAGTAATATCGCAAGCATATCATTTAGATGGTAGTACTCTTGCTTGATCTTCATTTACACTTCGATGTCTGCATGGTATTGGGGCACATATCACTGATAGTTAGAAGTTGTTATCTGAGTATGTTTTGTTCGTTGTCTTGCTTATGCAGGAAGATCTATGGAAGAAAGCATTCCCTGTTGGAACAGAGGTTTGCTAGATTTTTTGATTCTCTCATATTATGTTCTTGTTATTGTTCCTTTGTGGCTTATGTGTCATAGTGAAATGATACCAGTGGGACCAATTGGACTCAGTTTACCAATTCAAGTGGAATTTCTCTAACCTAGAAGTAAGTCAAAAACTTATCATTGCCTTTACTTTAAAAGGGCTAACTAGAATGATTAGTTCTCATTGGAATGTTCTGCTTGTGGTTAGGATGCATTTGAAGAAGGGGGAAAGCTACATGGGAAGAAAGTATATATTTTTGGTTCGACAGAACGTGAGTTTCCTACAGACTTGGATACCTTATGTTTCAGATTCCCTGGTAGAATTTCTGAGAAATATTTCTCTTTCCGTCTATTGATATGTCATTAGATCTTAGCTACCAAGTTGCACTAGATCACTTATTTCCCCTTTTCACATTTTTTTTCTTTCATGTTTATTCTTACATTTTGTTCTGGTACTGCAGCTCAATTGGTCTCTTTCAAGGGTGAAAGCAAAGTTATCTGCATACCCGTTATAGTTGCTGTAAGTTATTCAGTATTGTTGCTTCTGCATGCCAGTTTGGAACTAAGATGATTAATTTAGGCAATTTACGCAACAATCAATTGTATGTGAAGTTAGCTTGTTAGGCAGACAATTTTGCAGCTGCTTGATATCATATATTGTGACAACTTGGCCATGGTTTTTTTCATCTTTTTTTAAGAATCGATGGTGGACTTTTTGTTACCCCTTTTGCTTGGTTTATATACGCATCATTATCATGCTTGAGTTTTTTTTTTTTTTACTATTTCCCTGGTTTTGCTTCAAGTTTGAATCTTTTTTAATCTGCAGCCTAGAATGTTTTATTTAATGGTTTATCATGGTCGATGGGAGCACAAGAGTACTTCATGTTTCTTGTTTGTCAATTGATTTAGTTCCTTTTTCTTGTTTTACAGATTGTATCTCCCTTCCCTCCTTCTGATAAGATTGGGATTAACTCTGTTCAGAGGGAGGCTGAGGAAATTATTCCCATGAAACAAATGAAAATGGACTGGGTTCCTTATATTCCTCTAGAGAATAGGTATGCCATATTGTAATTGCCAGTTATCTGAACTGATTTCGTGGGACATTCCTCATGGGCATCTTCAAAATTCTTTATCTGATTTCTGATGTAATTGATAATTTGATTTTTTTACAGAGGCAGCCAAGTTGATAAACTGCACTCTCAAATATTTATCTTGAGCTGCACTCAAAGAAGGTAGTATTTGGTTGCATTCTCTGTATCCCACTCTCTCCCCTCTTTGTATTTTGTTGCATAAATTGTTATGCATGCTTTCTTTCTTTCATTTGAATGAACCCTATCTTTGCAGATTAGTACCTTCCACATTGAACTATCCGTGTGGCTGATAGTCCTCACTGCCTCTAATGTTGACATGAGTTGGTTGCAAGTTTATGTTTATAGTCGTGGATGAAAAAAAAGTGAAATGTAGTGAGTTTTGAAGAGAGTTTTTAATTAGAGAGATCTGAAAATTTTCTAAAAGAACATCAAGGGGTTTGTGGCTGCAACCAAGCGTCTTTCAGCCTAAAGCAACCCTTAAACTTCTGTTTAAAACCCCTAAGAATGCCAACATGATACCTTGCTAAGACTTCTACAAATATCATCTCATAGAATTCTAATGAGATCCCACTATTAGCAAACTTGAACTTCACAGAACCCCCTTTACCAAAGTTACTCAATGGTCTTTGCAAGACTTGCTTGTACAGGAGCATAATCATAATGTAAGATGGAAGAATCTAAACATGCTCATTTGAAAAGCAAGGTGAGAAGCTTTTCAATTGGCTCAACAAGCATCAAAACAAAACATAAATGGGAAAATTTTCTACCAGCATACCCCTGGATGCCTAAAAAGAAAGAAAAAGCTAAGTGTTGGTAGATGTTTGGGGGCTCGAGCAGCACTACAGAAACCAAATTTCAGAATTAGTTGCAAGGCTTTTTGAGGTCTGGTGAACTTTGTCATAGGGTCTCTTAGAGTTGATGAGGCTTGCTTGAGCTTTAGGGCTGACTGTGTTTTTTTTTTGGGAATTGTGAAAGTATACCAGGTGTGATTGAGTTTCTCAAAATTTTCATAGAAGAGCATATTGCTGGAAACTCTCTGAAGATCATTATTTGGGAGTGAAACAATTTACATAAGTCTTTATAATCTGGAGGCTCTTGTGATTGCAAGTATAGTCTACAGATCAACTTAACTTTTATGCTGATGCTGATCACTTTGTGATGTTTGGGAGCCAATATTTTGGGCCCCAATAAAATAATTCTCCAAAATTCTTTCTCTCCCCATTAAATCATCACTTTTCACTCCAAATAAATATAAAAAATTCATTCAAATCTATCTTTTCACTTTTTCACCAACTCCAACACCCCAAAATTTTAAACACCCCAACTTTTAACAATCAAACGCCACCATAATTAGAGGATAGGTCAACAAATTCATGGGCCATGACTACAGCCTAGACCTAAAATTTTTTGAAGTTGCATGATACCCAGTGCTTAAGAGATTCCAATAAGGCAGAACAATGGCAGAATGAAAACCAGAAACTAGAAGGTGTACATAGATTTTTAGTCCATAAACCCTGTTAGTTGTTTTAATTTTGTTCCGACAGTTTTTACAACTACATCCTTTCATTGTTAAAGCCCTTTCAATTCTTTTCAATGCGTTCTTTTGCTGACATGGTGTAACCCACCTTACTTGGCATGTGCTAGAGGAACATCTGATATTGAGGCTGATTTTATTTTTCTTTTGTTTGTATTAAAATATAAATTATGTTTCTCTTTTCCTTTTTCCATTGTGTATGTTTCTTCTAATTTTTCCTCCTACTTTGGTTTCTCCTAGGGTTTCACATTCCCCTTGACCTCTGCCATCTTGAATTTAGCCAACAACTAAAGCTTGAGTGGGTGTGGGTGTGGGATAAAGGGAAATAGTATAGAAGTTGGGGACTTGAGTGAGGACCTTTCTTGTTTTCTCACTAATTGGCCCATAGCCATCATTATCAGTAATAAGAACTGCCGCTCAACGAGGTATTGTGCAGTACTTGGGAGAACCAGTTCAAGACAATGCCTTTGACTGTTAGTGTATCAGATCCCCACTTAGTGTATTTCATGTTTTTAATGGTTGTTATGCATCATATACAATTTTAATTCGGATGAAAGCATGATGTTTTTCGAGGGTTTTGGTTTTATTTCTTGTCTAAAACAATATAGTAACATATATTGTTACTCTTGGTTATAAATTGTTTGTGCAGAGCTGCTTTAAAACACTTGAAGATAGACCGTATCAAGAAATATGAGTACTGTTTGCCTTGTAAGTTCTCATGCTACTATTAGTCTAACCTGTTGAGTTGAGAAACTGTATAGAAAACTTATATTGATAAAATCATGGAAGCTTTGGAAGAAGACCAATACTTTGTTCGGCCATCTTTTGTCACTTATTTTTGTTGTTGAGGAATACAGAGATTAAATCATGTTCACCTCTATTCCATCATATGTTACTTTGCCAGTATTTAATTTGCTTGATTCTTGTTGCAGATTTCTACCATCCCTTCAAGCAAGACGAGCTTGAGCAAAGCACTGAGGTTCAAATAATTTATCCAGCTGAACCAAAGCCGGTAAGCTACAAAATATGATTCTGAAAAAAAATGATGCTTACCATTGAGGTTTATATAATTTTTCCAGCTGAACTAAACCGGTGGGGTACAAAATATGATTCTGAAAAAGATGATGCTTATCATTGAGGTTCCAATAATTATCTGAGTAACCCTACATTATGATTGTACATAGCGTCGATGCTCAATGGATTTGGAATACTTATGATTGATGGACTGCTTAATTTCATGTAAAATTGATTTGTCTTTTTGTCCCTGCAGGTTTTCTGTGAATTTGATTGGGAGTTAGATAACACTGAGGTACGGAATCAGCATTTGGTGTTTGTCTTCTAGTATGTGCTAGCCTTCAGTTGTGACGTTTTAGTCACGTGGTCTGCTCGCTTCACTTTATTTGCATGATGATTGAGCCTATCAGTTTAGTTATCATGATTTTTATGCCGTGAAGTTTTGACCCTGTGTTTTACAATTGAAGAATTGGTTTCACAACATTCTCCTTATAAGATTTTTTTGGTTTGCTCTGGCATTCAGTTTTTGACAGACTTCTGTTTTCTGGCATAACTTGCATCTACTTTTTACATTATTGGGTGTAATGTGGAGTATCTGCACTGAGTAATTGCTTGAAAAGGCTAAAAAGAATGAGAAAATGAAAGTGTATCTTGTACTAACTGCACCTAATATTTGTAGGAGTTCACAGACAATCTGATCCAGGAGGAGGAATTGTCTGAAGATCAAAAGGATGCCTTTATGGTAAAATTATTAAATGATATGCCAGTAATGCGTAGTTTTACAATCTCTACGTGTCAGTACTTGAAGCTGATCCTTTATTCCCCCCTCTCTCCTCTTTCAGGAGTTTGTGAGGGAGAAAGTTAGAGAAGCAAAGAAAGCTAACCGAGAGGTAGTTACTCAGGAGAGATGATGTCCTAAGTTTTTTTCTTTCAAAAGCATACACTTTTTTGAGCGGGTTTACTAAGTTCTTTTGTAGGCAAGGGAAGCCCGGAAGAAAGTCCTTGAAGAGATGAGTGAAGAAAAAAAGGTCGCATTTCAGAGTATGAGGTTTTACAAGTTCTACCCTGTGCAAACACCAGATACACCTGACATATCAAATGTTAAGGTAAATATTTGGAAATCACTGCTCTATCCATTTCAGGGATGTGCAAATTAATTGGAGTTTTGGTTAGAGCCTTTATTTTTCTTCGTTTTCATCTCTCGTTTTTTTTCTTTTCCTCAAAAAATCTGCAAGGACTTCAGTTTTGAGTGCTACTAAATTATCTGTTAGAAGTTTGATTTCTTTTTCATGGGGTTAATGGTATTAAATCTGTGTAGACATGTACTGCATGCTGACAGAAGGGATATAAGGTTAAGATGTCTTGGGTAATAACTTTATGAGTTATAACTTCTTGTGCTCAAATCGGTTCGTGGCGCCACTTTCATGAATTTTTCCAATTGTTAATATTTTTTTGATTGTGTCAATCTGATAAAGTAAGATTTTTGTTTGAATGGGGTGCACTTGTGAGTTAGTACAACTTGTGGTCTGGTAAGAATTTACTGCTTCCAACCATCCCTTTAAAAAACAAAAAGAGTTTGCTGTTTAATAATGTATTTCAGGAATGGTTGATCTGTCATCTGAGATTATATTAGTCCATATGATACTATGAAGGCTTCAACTTTCTGTCCGAAGAAATTTTTCCCTCTATACTTGTAGCATTTAAAAACAGAAAAAATCAGTCCGGTAAAAAATGAGGTTTTAACCAGTGCTAAACCTGTCGTTTGCCTTGCAGTCCCAAGTACAAAAAATAAAAATAGAAGCTCAAGGGGCCCGGAGAATTTGTATCAGTGCTTAGTTGTGCATTGAGGATTTTGAGCATTATTTGTCAAAAATTATCCTTGCATTCACATCGGATATGACTCACTTTCAATTTGTGTTTATTTTGAAACTGGGCCCCCTTTTGATTATTTGCTTCAATTTGTGTAATGTGCATGTGTATGAAATGAGCGGTTGATTCTTTGAGAGTCCTATTCTTTGACACTCGATGTCAGGCGCCTTGGCTTGATAAAAGTTTCTTAGGTATTATTATGTTTCTTTCTTAATAGAGAAAAAAGTGCCCGTTTAACCTTTACAACATACTGTTTTTTTGCCCTTTTTGTGGAATCTGAAAGTCTTGCAAATTTATAAGCACTTGATGTGGTGTGCTGAACATAATTTCTGCAAATAGAGGCGGAACTTAAGAGAGTAGGAATTGGACAATGTAGTGCTTACTGAGATGTATACTTCATGAATTTCGGGATTGAATGAGAGGCAGTTTTGTCACCTTAAGTTCGAATGATTAATTTTACAATCCCTATGCTCACAGAAAGTTTGGAGAAAAAAAAAATGCCATCCCATATGGAAAGTTGGCATAGAGAGAGCATATTTATTTCAAACTTTTGACTATTACTGGAGAAGCAGGTTGTCTCCACAATATTCTGGGTTGGATTAGTTTCATCTTTCTGCAGGGGCTTTGATAAATATTTTTTAAAGTAGGGGACCCTGCATACAATTAGTTTTGTGTTGTCTTTCAGTAAATTCGACTTTGGATATAATGACAGTAATTATTTGTTGGTTGTTTTGGCTTGCAGGCTCCATTCATTAACAGATATTACGGGAAGGCTCATGAGATTCTGTGATTGATCTCAAGGATATGATAATGGCCGATTGATGATCTAGGCCTGCTATGGTAGCCAAAGCAGTTCAGATGCCCAAAGATTTTGTCCATTACTCTGAAGTTTTGGAGGCAAGCCCCTGTTGCCTCCTGACGTACTTCCTTTGATCAGTTTGTAGGTTTTTCGGGAAAAAGATGTAAACTAGTAGTTCCAGAATTTTTAGACAAGCAAACGAGGAGCTCTTTTCACATAGGGAGGAAATGGTAGGATATGTTCTCGAGGCTTTTCAATTGTCAAACGAATTCTTAAGCATACGAGTTGCGAACTTGCGATCTCTCGGCGTCTCAAGTTTGTGTGATTTTCCCATTAATCTCGGTAACATTTGTTCTGATTCGATTTATTTCAGTTTTGTATGACCAAAAATTCCTATCTTGTAAACAATAAGAATGATGACGAAGTCCGTCTCTATCCCTGCTCTTTTCCCCCCAAGTGTAAGTCAGTATCCTTAAATTATTTGCCTCTTTATTATCGTTGTATTTTTTTTTTCTTGGCTTCTTGAAATGCGAGGAAAAAAGAAACTCCAAGGTGCCTCAATAAGTTTGTTGTGGGAGAGGCAATTAGACTCTTAAAGAGAACTATTTTAAGAAGAATAATCACTTTATACCCTCAAACTATCAAAATAATCACAAACAAGAGTCTGAGTATCAATTTTAGCACATTGAGTTTTAAAAACTATCAAATTTTATCAATTTGTGCTCTTAAAAAAATCAATAATCAAACTTGTGTCATGTGTGTTATAATGAGTCTTGTGGTACGATTTTGACGGTCAAATTTTATTTTAGGGTTTAATTTAATTAATTGTGGATGTTAGAAAGCCTAATGTGTTAAGATTAATAATTTAGACTTCTATTTAAAACTATATTAATAGTTAAATGCTCAAACAGATTTCATTGTCCCTGACTTGCTCAGAGAATGGCAGACTTCACAAGCCGTGAAAACCTCTCCTAAAATCAAACAAACCTGGACACTCGAACAATGAAGATAAAAAATATGTAGAGGAGCTTCTCATGATATTTTTGTTCAAGATTCAAGCAAATAACGTAACTTCTGATGAAAACACTCCCTGAGGTAATGGCTTACCAAGCAGAATTTGTACTCCTAGAAAAAGAGTTCAGTGGAATGCGTATCAGAGGATCAGCAAAAGACAAGTACATTCAACGATAACACCAACCAATTGATCTTTTTTATCATTTTCAGCAGATACCGGATGATAAAGGAGCAAATGTTTATTGCTATAAAATACAACAGCTTCACATTACAGTTCACTTCTTCCTGACATTTCTGGGTCCAAAATCCTTTCATTTCACTAGAGACCCAAATGGGGGTAAAAAAATACAAAGCTCCTATAATAACATACATGAATTACATAACCCCAAGTGTGCCCAAGGATCAAAAACCAATGCTGAGGCAGAATGAGTCAAAGCTCTTCCCGGTGCTCCCAATCACCTGTAAACATATGATCTCTCACCAGCACTGAAAAGTGATCTTTCCATTCACCAAGGCTTGCAAATGGCAACAGACCACAGGATAGTGGCAGAAACAAGAACAAGATTGCATTGAACATAAATTTGCGGATCCAGTAGGGAAATACCGCATTGCCTTTTGTCACTCGAGACACATTAACAGGTACATAGAGGATATGGAACAAAGCTGACGTAAAGACATTAGAAATGAAATGCAGAAAGCAGAGCGCCTCCCAATACAGAAGCCAATGATATCCACTGCCTCCCAGTGTGTCCACACAAAGCTTGCCTGCAAAGCCACAGGCAATTCCTAGCAGCAAAATCAAGAAAGTGCCTGGCAGTATCTGTTTTGTTGTTCCTGAACGCAGGAGAAGCAAATAAGCGGTTGTAAGAATCATTAGGACACCAAAAAGCATTCGGCTCACAACTTGAATCTGACACTTCAAGACATGCAGCCCAGAACTGAAAGTTGCCATTGGCTTTGGGATCCACCAAGACTTGGACTCCTGAAACAGAGAACGCATCATCAAATGTTTCCAAAACAAGTAACATAACACGGGGAAAAATCGCAGCGTTTTTTCTTTTCAAAAGAAATTGTCAGTTCTATGTTGAGTAGTTTGTAGTGCTCTCTTGCCTAAGTAAGAGCTGCCAATCTCAAGGATCAGTTTTCAAAATGAGTGGCAGCAACAGAAGTGAACAACCAATAGAACATCAGAGGACAGAAGTCCTAAATTTTTTTTGGAGAACTCGCATTGCTTTGGAAATATGATTCTGTAATGGGTGAATATATTTAAGGCATACAGTCCATTTAGAAGAGCAATCCTATTGTTTTGCCTGTATCATTCTATTTGGCTGACATGATTTTGGGGTACAATCTAAATAGAAGAGCAATCGTATTGTTTTGCCTCTATCATTCTATTTGGATGACATGATTTTGGGCTACAATCTTTCAACCATCATCAAATTCGGTCTACATACACCTATGTATGACAATACATACGCCTATTGTACTGTCACTCCTTTAATAAAGCTTATCTTACTTATATATAAAAAAAAAGAATTAAAAAGGTTGAACGCCAGAAAGAAATAGTACTTGCCTTGACCGAAGGTGCACAAGATTCAGTAGCTTCAGCAATCCTTTTGTAAGAAAACACATAAGCAGCATACAGCAAGGAGGCTGACATGATAAGCAAACCAGCAACAAGACAGTCTACACAGTTTCTGAGCAGCTCAGCATGTCTCATGTCTTCTAATTGACTCTTGAATTTTTCAGCTTTAAAGGATGCCTTTGATATACCCATGGCCAATTTTGACCTCTCCAGATGATTCGAATCGAAGTTTAGAGCCAGCTGTGTCTCTTTCAACTTCAACTTTTGCATTGAAAGACTAATCTCCAAAGTCTTAAGGTCATTAGAACGGGTTTGCTCCATGACAGATTTCTGAATAGTGCTAATCATTGACTGCCCAATTTCAGGGCCAGAAGTGCTTGGCAAGATGCACGGCAGTTCATTTGTCTGCGCATGCAGGGCAAGCTCCAGATTACAGGAATCAGTTTGCATGTTCGCTGTCGTCTCTTCAATGGTATTTAATCTATCCCGAGTTACAAAAGTTTCCAAGATTGCCTCTGACTCCAAATCTTCTACACAAGAATTGGTGGTGTGTCCTTCTTTATTAAGACACATAGGTGAAGAAGAACCTTGTAAGTTTGCGTTGCTGAAGTGGTGTCCCCCCCTTTTTGAGTGAGATTCATTGATCAATCTAAGGGTCCTCAAGGTGCTTCCAAATGATTTTTCAAAGTTCCTCGTAAAACAATCGAACTTCTCACCAAAGACCTGGTGCTGCGTAGGCAATCAAAAGAAGAGGCATAAAGAGATGAATTTAGCAGCTTGTATTCGAGTGGTGTTAATATGAACTCCAAGGGGAAACTTAACTTGTAAAATCAGAGTCATGGATGAGTCAGCAGTTTAAGGTCTGGCTTACATTGACTAAAGATTCTCGGACAGCTGATGTGCAGATCTACAAGCAAGAATAGACCAATACAAGTCAATGATTACAACTCAAATTTCAGCAAATATAACAACCAAGTTAAAAGCAGAATAACAAAGTTGCAAGCCCCAACAGGCTGAAAAGTTACCAAGATAATTGTGATCAATGGAATCACAGTTGTTAAGATGGGCAATAAACTACTATGTCGTGTCAAACTATTCAATGACCATATGAAAGCGTATCAGACATGCAAAGAAAAAGAAAAAAAAAGCAAAGGAACATGTTCAGTGACTCCACAGATCTTTTGTTGAGAGGCAAGGTTGAATAATAAGGTTAATCTGATGAGAAGGAAAAATACCATTGAAAGATGATCGACAGACATCCTTCCACCTGCTCTGTCTTTTGTTTCCAGAATCTACAATCAACAAATACCACACATATTAATGAACTTGGACTGTCTACCTTAAGTGGAAAAGCATAGGAATTATCTTTTACAGGATTTCACCTGAAACAAAATGATAGTATGAGATAGGTTAGAAAGTGGCAATAAATCTTTTAGCTAAATAAATTATAATCTTAATGGCAGTTCGAATTAACACCAGAACTTCTCAACAGCTCCCGTTCCTTTATGAGGTCCTTTAGTAAATAAATTATAAACTTAATGTCAGTTTGAAGTAAAACCATTAACACTACCCCAGAGCAGGTCCCCAGACACATATTTTGAGCCTCAGCTATTGGCTTTGAAATGATCAGGGTCTTGTCTTCAAGATTGAGAAACATAGAAGACACATGCATCAATCCTCAGTACTGCTGTCAAAGTTAAAAGCTAATAATAACAAGAAAAGCTCACAAAAAGCTCCTATAAGTGAATTAAAAACAAGCCTTTGCAGGCCAATAAACAGACCATTGTGTATACATATGGGGTTCATATAACCAAACCAGTAAAGACTTCATTTAGGAACTCGAGTTCAGCTGAACAAATCTGAAGATGTCAATGGCTCACATTACATACACAAACTCACTCACTTAGGTAAGCGCATGGAATAGAGGATGAGTTGGAAATTAAAATGTTGGAAGTCATTATATCTTACAATTACATCCAGTAGAGATTAAAAAAAACCTCGAACTTAAGTGATATGATCACTCAAAAGTAAAGAAGAACTTATAAGAACTACAAAGAAGAATACCTAGGACAGAATTGTAAAGAGGAGAAAGGAGAGTCAATGCAGTTGAAATTTCACCGAAGTTAATTAACTGTAAAGAATAATTACTCAAGAAGAATTGCAAAGAAGAGGTGGGAGAGTCAGCATTGCTGCCACTTTAGCAAAGAATGCTGGTGGGAAGAATGGGGCTAAGTCTGTTATCTCCTAGAAGAACAGGAAGGCATTAACGACCACATCATAGTTTCGAGTGCACCAAAATCCAAAGAACTATCTTCAGAAGTTCCTATTTTTTCAACCTTAAAGTAGTTCATTGCTGTGAAGAAGAAAATAGATGAACTTGTTCATCTTTACTCAACCCATAATTGATAATAGATTGTTAAAGCACAAAAACGGACACAAGAACCAGCTGAGGAAAGATAAGAAGACCGAAATAACTGACAAAGAAAGTGAGGATATCTAGAAATCTACTGGGGAGAACATACTATTGTAAAGGCCTTTTGAACAAGGTCTGTCCACTTTAGAGGAACACATAACAGGGGAACCCCAATCAATAGATAGTGCGTATGATGTGTGCATATAGATGTACCAAAACTTGAATTCTGAAAACTAACCTGAATAAAATCCTATAATCAATATTTCACAAAAACAAAACATAGTTTAAAATAAGCCACAATAAGCATAAAAAAAAACAAGCATACTTCAAAGCACATTGCCCTTTTACTTAGCAAATTTGGTCACTAGGACTAATAAGAAAGGGATAGAAGTATATATGTTTGTTTGTCAACTCAAAGCACTTATTCACGTCGTACGAGTATGTCACGCAATTAATTTATTGTTTCCAAATACCTAATCTAGCTCTGAGTTCTCTTCCTTAATCTCATCAAGTGTTAACTTCAAGCACGTTTTATCAGTCAACAAAAAAGCAATCAAATTCCGGTTAACCCAGATCAGGATACTAGAATCCAAGTTGAATCAGACACAGCAGAAAATAAGAATAAGAAAATAGAACCGGAATAAAAAAACCAACCCAGTATCAAGATCAAAATTTTGCCCCATTTTTTTTAAAGATCAAAACTTTACCAATAATTCTAAAACCCATCATCAAAATCTCGAATTTCCGGACCAAAACTAACTAGATAAATAACCCATTAACAAATCCAAAGACAAAAAAACTACATAAACAGATAGAAAAATGTAACGTTTCGAACCAGAGCAACGACAGCTGCGACCGACATTCCGAGAGGGAGAGCAATCGCATCCACACTGCTCTCGCTGCGCCGCGCAGAACCGAGCAGGGCCTTAGGGCTTCGGCGTCTAAGCACCACGCCCGTTGCCGGCATGGAAGAAGAGGACGACGAAGGACAAGAAGGGGAAGACGACGAAGAAGGCCGCAAGAAAGCAGAGCCATTTTTGGGTACCCTTCTCTTCAACTTCTTGATCGTCTTGATTGGCTTTTTATTATCGTCTTCAGTAGGACCGAGAGGTAAAGGAGGAGGATGGTCTTGGACCGTCGAATTCGGAACTGAATAGTTGACCGGGACGCAAGCACTGGATTGGAGGGGTTGCGGAGAAGGCGAAGCGATCGCCTCCATGTAGAAAAGGAAAGGGGAACCGAGGAAGGATTAAAAGTTTGAAACTTTAAAATGGAGGAGAGTGCGTCTCTGAGAGAGAGAGAGAGAGAGAGAGAGGGATAATAGCAAGAAAGTACAAAACATCGACTCCGAAACTCGTCAAACGGTGCAATTGTTTTCACAAAGAGAGACTTCGTTAAGTCACATACTTTTACGAGTTGTGATTGGCATGATGTTTCTCTTTGCCTCTCAATCAATAACGAAACTTGTTGAATTAAAACATGTGCTTTGTTTGTGTTTTTTTTTAAAAAAATTAATGATTAATTTGTTTTGAGTTTTGGCATTTGTGATAACGGTGTGTCAGATGTTTGAAAAGAATTCTTTTAAAAAATTTATTCTAGGTGAGAGTAAAAAACAACTAGGTTTAAAAGAATATTTTTATAAGTTATAGTAAAAGTTTGGGGTAATTTCATAATTAACTCCTTAATTATAAGTAAAAATTAATATTGTCTCCTTATTATCAAAATGAATTTTTATGTCTCTAAATTTTTAAAACCATCAAAGTACGCCCTCCGTCCAAATCAGCTGTTAAGTGAGACGGAAAAATTAAAAAATGACCGAAATACCTTCTAAGAAAAATTATTAAAAATATTTAAAAATTTATTAAATCATAATTAAAAGGCAAATTTTTAAAATAAATCTATTGAAACTCTGTTTAAGTAATCCATTTTTTTTAAAATTTATTTCTTGAATTTTTACTTATTTTTTAAAATTTTGTCTCTTAGGGCATTTCGGTTATTTCTCACATTTTAAATATTTTTTTAAATAGATTGAAAATATTTTTTTATCTGAAAAAAATCATACCTGACTAGAAAATCAAGATAATTAAACAAACATAGAAATTATTTACTATTTTGTATTTCTTAAATATGCAAAGCAACAACGGAAATCAAAATAGGCACGTCTAGCCTGCATGTTGAGGATAATACTTTGCCTTACTTTTAACTCTAACCATCCTGGTAACGATTAAAATTATGTCAACATGGTGCTATACGTTTTCGCTTTCATTTCGGCTATTTTAGAGGAAATAAAAATTCAAACATGTCCCACAATTTACATATTATCTCTAACATTCTTCAAGGACAATACAGTAATCTCCTACCGAAATTCGTCATTAAAAAAATATTCCTAAAACACTATGTCGTGTAAAATAATTGTTCAACCCGCGGTTGACAGGTTCTATATAATCTTGTTCTGAGTAGACTTTGTTGGAATTTAACAAGTTTTGACTCTCGATCGTCTTCCTTTGATTCTTTAAAATCAGACGAGCAAATCTCGTGCGAATGAGTACTGTCCCTCAGACAATAATGTTTTCTGTTCTGTGATTTTTAGTGTGAAGAGAGAGAGAGAGATCTAGAGAGAGAGAGAAAGAGAGATCAGGTGGTATATTATTACATATACATAACCCCCAAATAAGGAATAAAATTAAGACACTCCCATAAACTTTTAGTCTTTACAGAGCTAATGATCAACATATGATTTCATGGGAAATCTACCAAAGTTGTTTGCGATTTTTATACTAGCTACTAGCTACTAGCTAGCTTGATTGCCTCCAATGACTATTACATTCCCACGCACAGATGTATATGATTTTGACAGATTAATACATGAAATTTATAAGTAGACTTCGTCATTTCAATCCCTACGTACCACTCAATCTCACATGAAGATGAGTTTCAAACTTTCAACAGCTCTACGTACATGCCATTCCCACCGCCATCTTCTTAGATCCTGTTGAAGTTCGAGGCACCAATGTTCACCGAGTTCTCTTCATAGCCGGTGACTCCAACTTGCGATCCGAGACTCTTCGGAATAGACCCACTGCTAAAGCGCAGAAAGTCTGCGGTAGCCTGCATAAAATTTGTACTGTCTGTGTTAATCTCATCTAAACCATGATCAGTGTTAGAATTTGTAGGAGATTGGTCTTCTTGTATGGCCGTGGAATTCTTCTCTACTTCAGTCTCCCTATACTTGCCGAGGTAGTTCCTCAAGGGTCCAACATGGTTCTGGAACCCTAGTATAGTCATGGCCCATAGAAGATCGTCCCCGTTTATCGTCTTCCTCTTTTCTCGCTGGCACTTATCAGATGCTTCACCCGTGATGAAGCTTATGTACTCTGAGACGCATTCTTGGACGGTCTCCTTGGCTTCTTTGGATATTTTGGCATTCGCCGGTAGTGATTTTTTCATGATACGGCTCACGTTGGCAATGGGGAGGAACCGGTCTTGGTCTGTCGAAGAGCCGCCGTCCGAAATTTTCCCCGACGTGGGGCTCCCAAGTGGGATGGTTTGTCTTCTTCTTCCGGTCATGGAGGATAGAGTCTGGGAGAAAGAGGGGAATTAATGGAAGCGGGATGAAAAGTAACTGGGGGATTCTGTATGCAGCAATTCCGATCCTTGTTATATAATAGCTAGAACGGTGAAGTTATTTGTGGAATCTGAAGAGAAGGAAGTAGGGGTTTTGAGCAGACAGCACTGGGGTAAAAGAAGAAAAAGTAAGAGAGAAAATGCAAAAAGCCAGTTTTATGTGGACAGCATGCATGGGAAGCAAACAAGCATCGGGGGGAGTAGAACAACTTCCAAAGGATATTGATGTGAGGGAGAACCGAGAAGTGCCTCCTGCCGAATACAAAGAATGGTGTGAGAGCGTGGAATCTATTTGTGGGCCTTTGAAAGCTTAATCAATATTGGGAGTCTAATTTCTCAGTTTTTATATATCAACGACCAGCCTAATGACAGAATCATATGACAATCCAAACAATTCCCTATGATGTCTTGTTTCATTTGGACGGACTACTTATAAGCACCTGTTTTGTCTCCCGAGCTATGGTTCAAATCCAGACACTTGGCCCTCTTCTGCAAGCTGGTTTTGATTTCCGGTCGCTTTCAGAAATTGATCCATTTTAGGAAAAGGGATGTAAAAGCTGGAGGGAGGAATTTGCACATATTCTTCACTTTTCTCGCACTTTCTTTGTCTTTCTAAGATTCTATCCATGATCACGTGATCCATGTCCATGTCTTGATCTAAAGAGTGTGATCACCACCATTGAATGCGTTGTCTGAATCCTCTAGTTTATCTATTCGTCGAAAACTTTTGATTTCGCTTTCCATCAATGAGTTCTCCCTCGTATGCCTTAACATAAAAGCTTGGCTATGGAGGAAGGGAGTTCAATGCATATAAACCCCATATTGGCATTTCATATTACCAATGTGGATAAATCTCATACTTCTCAAATGGTTCAGGACGGATCTTATACTTTCTAAATGATCCATAACATTTCGCCATGTTCCGTAGCTCTTGCATCCACGCAGGTTGGCTGTGCACTAAAGTTTTCTTAGTCCTGGGCTAAAACTGCAATACTAACATCAACCCTTGCAACTAGGAGTCATGGTGTAGGCTCTGATATCATTTGATCACACAAAAGAGCTCAAGTGAGAAGTGAGCTCAAATTATATAAATCTCACATTGACATCTTATTCTATTAATGTGCGGCGGATCTCATGCTCCCAATTAGCCTGTAACAATTTCCATCACAAATTGTAAGCTTATCTTTCCATTTTTTTTTCACCGTGAGATTTTTCTTATGGATTCTTTCCCTGATAGCATTATTTGAGTATTGAATTTCTTTGCAACCACCGTTAGAGTTGACGAATGATCAGTGAACTGGATCACTGAACCCTAAAGCCAGTTCACTGATCTCATTTAAGAATCAGTCATTTCATGCGGCCCATATGGGCTCATTAACAGAAGACGGCCCACGACTCCATGAGATCCATCAACTACGAAACGACCGAACTGCCCTTCTCCAACCGCACGAACTACAGTTATTAGGTGTCCCAGCTCGGCGATTGCGAAGACGGAGGGAGGGAGAGAGAAAGAGAGGCAATGTTCGTTGCTCTGAAATTGCAGCTCCCGGGCCCTGGAATTAAACCAAAATGCGAAAGCTACAGCTTCCCCGTCGCCCTTGAGTCGCGACGCCTATGCGATGTGCGGAAACCGGCCCGACGGTTCGCGCCACTGTCGATACAAGCAGAGTACAATGCCACTGCAGCATCTGATTCGTCTACTTCGTCAAACTACACTTCGGCCGTCGGATCCTCTTCTGCTTCTTCGCTTCGGCTCGCTCAGCAAAACCTCACCCAACGTCACATCCTGGCGCTCCAAGTCGTTGCTTGCGCGGTACTACTATTTCTTTTCGTTTTCGTTCTGATTTTGTTTTTTATCTCACTTAAATTGAAAGGAGCCAGAATATTTGTCTTCAAATATCTGCATTTTTATCGTTTTATTCGATTAAAATAAATGTTTTAAATTTCATGCTGAAGTCAATTAAACGCCTCTAATGTTTGCTGGGGGAAACCTGTGTTCGGATTATTGAGGTTTTACGCCTCGGTTCCATTGAACATTATTATGTTCGCTTAAAAAATTTTCCTTCCGCTGATTTCATTTTTCTTCGAAACAAAATGCGCTTTGGTTTTGATGGAGTTGCCTTCTGAAGAACTTGTTTTTCTTTTCTTTTAATGTTTCGCAATTTAATGTTTTTGGGAGTAATCTGCGGTGATTCTAGTAGGCGTGAAATTCTTTTGCAGGCTGCAGTTTCAGCAACCTGGCTCTTTTTCTCCGCCATACCAACCCTTCTGGTATGTCATGCCGGAACTTTTGCTTCTTTCGTATTATATTTTGGCCTTTATTTGTTACTCAAGCATCCATTGAGTCAAATGTGGCATATCAAAGGCTTTCAAGAGAGCAGCAGAATCACTGGAAAAGCTGATGGACGTTACAAGGGAAGAGCTTCCTGACACAATGGCTGCTGTTCGGTTGTCTGGCATGGAGATCAGTGACCTGACAATGGAGCTCAGTGATTTAGGGTTAGAACCATTGATGAAGCACTCTTCTGCTAATCTCTGTTGCCCTCTATCTCATAATTAACGTCAAAAATTTGTTTGTTGTGTAGCCAGGAGATTACCCAAGGTGTTAGAAGCTCCACTCGAGCTGTGAGTGTAACTGAGGAGAGGCTGCGCCGGTTGACAAACATGGCTCCATCAGGTTAGCTATTGTCTTCTTTAGCTTTTCCTGGTTAATGCAAATTCTTGAACTGGTTTAGAGAAATGGATTTTACTTCATCTTTACTTGATTAGCTTCGGTGCAGGGGGTAGCCAGCCCAAAAACCAAGGAAACAATGCCAGTATTGGCTAGAACTGCAAGGGGCATTAGGGAGGGGATAGTGAATGGTCGTGCCATCTTGCAAATGTTTTTCACTCTCACCCGAGTTTCTAGGTTGGCCCTCCAATATCTTTCTAAACGAGCTAAGCGGTAGGCGCAAGGACATAACAGGAGTATGTCAGCTGTACATATCTCTTCTGTTCTTATATTTTTCCTCCCTTTCAATTTTCCTTCTCTTTAGCCTAATGTATCCGATTACTGTTTAGAGGAGAGGGTATACCTTTAGCATGTGACGCATGGACGTTACGTGGTCAAGGGGAGAGAAGTAGTTTTCTAGTTTCTTTATTTCTGTTGTTACTTGCAGAATGTCTTTTAGAACTGTTGTCAATCTGTGTATTTGACGTTTGAGGCTTTATATGAACATGTTCTGGTCTCTTTTGTCATTCAAGTTATCTACAGTCCGCCTGAAGTTATTGTTTTGTTTTCCACATAAATTCTGAACGGTTTGAGCATCTGATATGCTATTTGATCTCATGTTAATCAATAGTCCTGGCCTTAATGTGGCATCAGAATGAAAGTTTAGGCATTTGAAACTAGACTGACTTAGTACGATGAAATCACATGTGAGGTTGAGAAAGATGAAGTGTAACTGGTTACTGATGCACAGAAGGATAGTCAAATATATCCTCTTGTAAATGCATTCCACCATTTTTGGGGGGTTGCGTTGGGAAATTGACAGCAGAAGTTTCATTCATTCTTTGGACTGAGAATATATATGTCCAGGACATGACAGATTCAAGGCTGGTGGTCGAGGAGTGAAGGTGATAATTTCTTGATTTTGATGAGTAGGAAAGATTGAGGTGATAATCGATGGAGTGTGAGAAGAATCTGGTTAGTATTAAATAGGGATACATGATGAATGATTGGAAATCGAGTTTGGCTAGTTTTGGTTTGGTTTAATTCAAGGATGCTGTCCTAAGCAATGTTATTGGCCATTTATCCTGGGTTTTTGTGGATTAGGATGATGTCCAGTTAGAGATGTCGTGGGTATTTGAAGTGTTAGGAATTGAGGGCAATGAGCGGAAACAAACAGGGCAGATGTAGAGGAAAAAAAGGATGTTAAATTGGCGCATGGCTTACAGATTTGACTTCAATCAAGAACTGCAATAAAGCATGTCTGGTGCAGGGGGCGGACGGAAGCCAATAGCACCATGCATTCGCTTGCTCATAGTTTTAGACCAGCAAATCGGAGTAATTTTCCATTGACCACATCTCGAGATAATTTGAGGAACACCATACAAAGGTGAATTAAAACCCACAAAGCTGCTGTGAAGAGTCCCATCTAATCTCTATCGTGATTCTAAACTTGAATCAAAAGGAAAGACTCGCAGTTTAAGGAAGAATGTCTGGGAGTTGTTTTGGAACGATTCATTGGCTGCGATCATTTTCACATTCACAGGCTTGAAAGCCGAGACGTGAAAAAGTCCCAAAGATACTCTTAATGAAAAGTGCCCTTGCTGCTTGCGGGTGGTGTTATGGACGCAATAAACATGTGGTGGTAGTTGTTGAGGTCAGATTGATAGACCACTGCCGAAACCATGCATGTGCACTCCCCATGGGGAGAGAGAGAGATAGTCATGCAACTTTCCAGGGGCTAATTTATTAAAAAAAAGTTTATGCGACTGGGTGAGCTACCTTGCTAGCTTAAAACGGCCCCACAGTCCTGTAAGTACGGGACTTTTCTGGGCTAATTTATAAAATAAGATATTGCTAGGTTAACACTGCGTTTGTAACAAACTTTTAGTAAAATTTTAAGTTATAATTTTAGAAGTCGGTAAAAGGGTGGGGAGATAAAATAAAAAAATTTGTAAAAAAATAAAAAAATTTGTTAAAAAAAGAAAGAAAAAAAAAGAATTGTAATGTTGATAAACCTGTCCTGTAAGGTACAGTACATCCCTTAGGTGATGCGCACAACTCCACAATTTGTAAGTCTGGTACTCACTTAATAGTAGGAGTATCTCTCAAGCTCACGTGACCAAGGAGGCATTTGTTTACCGAAATTTTAGGGAATATTTTTAAAATTTTAAGAATTTTTTGAATGTTGAAGTTTATTAGGATTTGTTAAAAGAGTGAAGTGTATGTGTAAAAGTGTGAAGTTTATTAAAATTTATGAAATATATTTGGTGTGGTAAAAATTTTGAATTCTAAAAAAATTGAGCAAACAAACGCCTCCCAAATCTACCGAAGGCGACCTAGCAACCATTAGGCATTTAGGCTAGTGTAAGGGTAAAAATGTAAAAATGGGTTCATGTGCTCGTTTAGAGAGGCAGATAGAAGAGATTCTTCTGGGTAAAGGACGAAGAACATCCTCCAAGTGAATAACGACAAATTATTCACTAGCCTCACAGCGTGTCCACTGAACAAAGACTTGGATTTCCGTCTCTTGGAACTCTCCCAAGTCCCAGCATGACGTGTTCTTCTTAGTTCAGTGCTTTCCACTTTTCTCAGTGCTACTGATTCATCCATCCCATCAGGCATTTTCTCCAATTTTTGTAACGAAGATGAAGGGTTCCATGCGTTTTGTTCGTAACAAAAAATCGAGCGAGTGGATAGAAACCCTTCATCCTCACACGTCTTCAGCATGGAAGATTACCAATAGACGTATTTCACAGGTTTATATAGAACTCAAAATCGAAACTTATAGCTCAAGCCATACACTTCGCTATGCCTCTGTTTTAATTAATGCAGAAGTTACAATTTTACCTACGCATACGCCAAAAGAGTAATTGGGGTTGATGGAGACGCCTCTGGCATCCTTTCTCTGCTTCATTTAAAGGGGGCGCGGGGGGGAAAGAAAATAAAATGGAAAAAAGGTACAGAGAGAAGAAAACCCCAAGGAATGTTTAAGATAGCTTAATGGTTTGGAAGAGTTTCTAATACCGCGATTAAGCAGATGGAAACAGAAACTCAAGCGTACGACTCACGAGAGATCATGAGGCCGGCCCGTTTGATCACAATCTACAAAAACAGGGTAGTTTCTCGGACCTATACGCATGATATTTCAAAATGGCGATTAGTTGATCTGACCACCTCTACCAGAGCTCAGTGGTGGTCTTGGTGGCCTTCTTGCAACTGTAGACGACCTTGTTGTGTTGGCTGCAAACGCTTCCTGCATCGCCAAAGTTACATTAAAACAAACCTCTGTGTGGGTATTTATGTGTAATGGTGATAGAGAGAGAGAGAGAGAGAGAGAGGAGTTATGCCCTGCAACTTACCTCTCTTTCTGAACGAGGAGGAGGAGGAGGATGTTGAGCTTGTTCAGTCGTGGAGTCAAGACCAAGGCACTTGAGAACTGCTTTGCTGACTTTTTCAGACAAATAGCAAGGGCTGTACAACCAGTTTGTTTCCTCTCTGTTTCTTTGCTCCGCTGCAGAACTCTCCATATCTGTTCTTCTTCTTCTTCTTCCTCTATGTTCTCTCTCTTTCCTGCTCGATCTATTTTCGTCTGTGTCTTCCTTCTCTAACGGTGATCAGGCCTGGCGGAGTTATTATTTGTTCACCCAACCTCCTTTGTATATATAAGATGTCCTTTGTGAAAGACACCTGCCAATAATAATAATAATATTATTTTCAATAAAATTCTCTGAGGGCAATCTTTTTGTGTTCACTTCCTAATATCCCCATGTGGGCTAACCAAAAGTTTTTATTATTATTTTTTTTTGGTTTTCTCAAGGGAAAAGGATAGGAGAGAGTGCAGAAGTTTAAAGAAAACGATAAGAAGCCGAAGGATAGAGATGATGGCGTGAGTGTATATAATCTTATCTTTTTTTCTGAAAACTTGAATCAATGATCTTATCTTCACTTTGAGAATTTCGCACTTGTCAAATTTTGCAAAGAGCTATCACCAGGATAAATTTCGAAGCGTGTTTAACGCGGTCCATCCCGAATTACTCGCGCAAGTTTTATTCGATCAAGCGAGGGTGAGAGAGGTCTACGGATTTCTCGCAGAACAGAGAGATTCTTGCTCATGCTGTTTGCTTTTTAGAGATATTTCGGTTGTAGTTTCAGAATCGTGCAGGATGTTCTTTTTAAAAAATTATAAGATTTATAACATTATGATAAAATTGTAAATATTTATTTAGGTTAGAGTTTTATATAGGTTTTTATATAAAAATTGGTGAAAATTTTTAAATATATTTAATTTTTGTTAGAGTTTATAAAAAAATATTTGAGTTAGGTGAAAAAGTATAAAAAGATAATATTTGTTATAATTTTTTTTAAAAAGTATTAGAGTTTGTGTGAAAAGTTGTTAAAATTGTGTAAAAAGTATCGATATTTGTGTAAATTTTTATAATTTTAAATATTATTTTTATAAATTTTGTTAAATTCTATTATATTCTAGAATATACTTCTGAAAGGAACATGTCCTACGAAAGTTCATATATTCTACCGGTTGATAACTTACCCAAAAGTAAATTCATAATTCTGTTCACACTTGGAACTCAAATGGGTACGGAAAAAATGCTCCATGATATATTTTTTTTCAAAAACAAATTTATAATTCTGTTCACACTTGGAACTCAAATGGGTACGGAAAAATTCTTCATGATATATATATAGTAAGGAGAAAAAACACAGCTAGACAGGACCACCAGAATAGAACCCACTTGGCAAATGTTGGACAAATATAATCTCATAAATCACATATATCAAGTAAGTTTGGCGCTTTGCCGTGGGGGCAAGAATGGCCCCAAGAAATTATTTGCACCCAAAATATTCGAATCTAAGACCTCAGGAAGAGCACATATCTAAGTCTACCAAAAAAAGAGGAATTTGCGATTTTTCTAGACTTCTAATTTTGCCAATACATTAATAAATTTTACCAATTGTCCATTGATATATTAAACATATGAGCTATTGATAGAATTCATTAATTTATTAAATGAAAAAACCTCTTCAATTGCAATCTGGGCCAATTATTTATTCCATAATCTGTAAACTTCTCTCCAATTGCCCTCATATATATTAAAATTCCCATACTGATGCAATTTGTACCCATACGACTGCATTCTAACGTGTAATTTATAGTTATCCCAAAGAATATTGTCAGTATTTACAAGGGGATTGAGCTGTGGAGCTAGACAGGAAACTTTTTCATTGAGAAGTTAAAACGGATGGAGATAGGATTGCATACAGTATTATCTCTCTGTCCTCTTTTTTTGTTCCTTTCTTTTGCTTTGGTCTGGGGTTAAATTAGAATTCTCAAAGGTGGAATCCAGGCCTAGACACTTCAAAAATGCTAGTGTGGCGAGCCTGAAATAATTGCAAGGATGATGTAATTTATGGGTTCCTGATGAACCCTCCGTCTCTGTGACCTCTTCGCCTTCTCTCACTAATCTTTGACTTGTACCCGTTGCTATTTCCCCCTTTAAAGCTTGCTCCCCCACCTGCCAAAAGTCACACAAAACCGTTAGCCATCCACATTCCATTTCTTGTTTGTCCCAACTGCCTAATCGAACTAATTAATTACTTCCTCTAATTTCCAAATTCAAATTAAAAACTTCTCACAATAAAAACAGAGTACCATTTTGGAACAAGTTGGATGGATAGATGACATGAATAATTTGGATTTGAAAATGTTGGACAATATTGACAAAGAAATCTCATTATCCAACTCACTCGCCTAACTCAACTGGCAGCAGCTCCCGAGTGTGAATTAAACGCACACTCAAGGTTCAAATCACTACTTGTACAAAAAAATTTAAGACTTAATGCAACTGGTCAATGTACAGATAAGTCTCTCCATAATTTACCGTGACGTTAAACCCAGCTCGTATGGAAACTAAACTTGAATAATTGCCCATATTTCTCTTGTTACCCAATCAGGCCAGGTCCCTCGCAACCGGTAAACAAAGTTGGGGAAAACGTTCAAGTTCCGTTGGTATGTTTTATTTTATTTTATTTTCTTTCCTTTCAGTGGACTTGCAGCCAAATAGTTTGTTTCCTCTGGCTTCTAAGTGGGCCTAGTTTGGAGTCTGGGCCGTCTCAAGTGACACGGAGTTTACACGTTTAGGTTAACACAAAAAAAAAAAACACTCGACACAAGTGAAGTAGGGAACAAAAAAGCCTTCTGAATACGATAATGTAAGTTTTGAAAAAGACCACACAAACACACAAACAATTCTTTACGTTTACTTCTGATGTCCCATTTTTTAAATTTCTTTTAATTCTTTCCGTTACTTTTTTTTTGTTTTTTTCGTTTTGTAAGCACTTTACTCTTTGGCTTAAAAAACCCTTCAAAGATGCCAATCTCAAGGAGCTACGGACAAATTTGGGTTCTTAATTAACAACGTGTAACTGTGTAAGCTAATGCTTTCGTCCTCGAGAAGAAAAGACAGTGCGTCTACGACCGAAGAAAATAACTCCAAAGGATTATTCAAAGGAATAAAGCCTATACGACTCATAATGGTAGAACTACACACCATAAACCATGGGAAGCATTTATGAACTTCTCCCCTCGAATACCCCCTAATTCAAGACTAAACCTAAACTCTAGCATCAAAATTGATGACCCAAAGAAACTAATATACCTAAATTAATAATTTTCTGTAAATTAATTTGATAAATAAGGGTATCTTAACTCAAAAAGTCTTCCTATCCTATGCAGAGGAAACCCATCATTAATCCTAAACCAAGCCACCAATGGGCATCACATGACTTTTGAGAAACTCAATGGGTTTGGCGTAATTCATCCGGAATTCACCCAATTGGATGGCGACTCCTATTGGGTTTACCGAGAGAGAAATTAAATGCAATTGGCCACATATAGCTGGATTTTTTTCCAAATGTTCGCCAATTCCTAGTGGGTTTAAGATGGGTAGGTCAGATTTCCTTGTCGGATCGTATCGCCTCTTTTTCTTTTTTTTCAAAAGGCAGGGAACGCATCACCTGCAATGACTTTCCTACATGTCGTATGGTGTTTCCAGTTGCAAGCTCGTGCAATGTCTTTTGAAAAAGGGGGAAAAGAAAAAACCCCCCACATCTACTGATCTTTCTTCCCCACTCTGAATCACCTCAGCAAACTGCCTGAAACACGCTCTCGCCTCTCGCCTTCCTAAACCCAACCCACTACAGTCTACAGGTGATCTGCTTCCCTCCATGTTGGCATGTCAAAATAGAACCAAGCGGGACACCAAAGCATAAAGGAATACTAGCCTTGACATATCACCTAGGCACCTTCAACAGTGCATATTGCTTAAGACGAAACTTCCTTAAACTTTTTGTTTGGTTTGGTATATAAAACGCAATTCCCTTCACAGTGACGTGATTTCTCTTTTGGGGACAAAGAATTACCATTCCTCGAGTTGTGGGGTTTCGAATTTACAAGGAGGAAAGTGAAGACCAAGATGAAAAAAAGGAGGACAAGCCCCACTCAGAAGAGTACTGATTCTCAAGTGTGATACCAATATCTCTGTTTTGAATCCCAAAGGTACAAAATCATTTGCAAATCATTTGGCAGAAGAGCATTAAGTGAATTTAGACATTTGAAACAAGGTGAAAACTGAACAGAAACTTATATATAAAAAATTTCAACTGAAAAAGAAATAAAGCATCAGGGTGTAACAGGATGGGGTCCTCCAATGGTCCCAGATGCGGTTCGGAAAGAGTAGGCAAAAATAAGCAAAAACAAGGGTGAAGAAAAATGATCATATCACAAAAATGTAGCGACGTTGTTTTGGTCTTCTACGACCAAATTTATTCATGGAACCCAAATGGTTGATAATTGAATGCGAATAGACAATCCATGATAAGGTCCAACACAAATAGGTGAAGCCTCGTGCTGAAGACCATAAAAAATCTTTTCGTTTCCAACATTTTCTAAGCAACCAAACGCAGAAAAGGTGGGTATACCAAAAAGGGCTAGGTTTTGGGTTAGGTTGGGGAAAACGGAATGAGAATATGCGAAAACACGCGGAAGGAAAGAAAAACAGCGAGGGAACCATACCTGGGAAGTATGCAAGCAATTCCTTACGATTGGTGTGGTAGTATGCTTCGAAATCGGCTTCTCTATCTGGGTTTTGTTGGGAACGAGCTGACTGGAAGACGATGAAGCACTGTTGCCGTCCGAGTTATCTGAGACTAAAAGGGTGAAGCTGAAGAGGAGAAAGATGAGGAGCACCAGGACCAGGAGGTGGATCCATATAAGCCAAGGAATTCTGTAGCTTTCTATTGTGAGTTCATCCCCAAAATCGAACATATTTTGGATATATGACTAGGAAGATAATTTCACCGAAAGAGAAAGGGAGAGAGAGAGAGTTGCGGCTGGGGAATGTGGGTTGGAGAAGAAGGTTAGGTGAAAATTTAAGAAAACTGGTTGCTTTGAGAGAGAGAGAGAGAGAGGATAGCTTTGGCCTCTCAGACAAACAAAAGAAAAAAAAACAAAGAGAGAGAGATGATAGCTTTGGCCGGTTGAGGAGCTTTGAAGGTTGGAAAAGAATACTATTTACGGCGCAGCCGCTGGAAACTAAAATAGAACTGTAGTTTACACGTCACAGCAAAGTACACGCGCCAATCGTCATTTTTTACTGTTCTTCTCAGGATTCTTTTTATTCGAGATTTGATTATTTGTTAACCTCCATAAAATACTTGTATTTAATTCAATTATTTCTATTCTTTCGATAGGTTGCAATTTATGTAAAATTCCTATGTATCACATTTTGGAGGACGCACTTTCATATGGATAACTCGTGAAATTGGCCAACAGTATAAATTTAAAAAATTAAATATATCTTTTACCAGCAACTTTTAAGATTACAACATTTTACACTATAAATTATTAATTTTGTTTCATTTCGACTCTCTTAATTATTAATAGTTTACATTTTATATTTCTAATTATTAATTTAGATAAAAATTATTATTTTAATTTAATGAAATAACAATCTTATTTATAATATTTACAGTATCTATTCTTATTTCTATGCTCGAAAAAAAAAAAAGAATACAAAAATATAATCATATTAAAGTGTTTATGACATTAGTTCTAAACTTCCTAAATTATAATATTTTAAAAAATAATTCTCAAATATAATTCCATACACCTTCAAACCTGAACTTATTTCATTTTCCCTCCCATCCCATGATAATTCGGTCAAATGTGAATTTTACCGAATCACTTGAAAATACGGTTGTTAAGATGAAAGTGGAGATTTGTTCAATGATAGCGACGACGGATGGCAGAGCGTGTCAGTCACACGGAGCGAGGAAGGGGTGGGACAAAGAATTCCACGTGGTGCATGAGAATAGTAAAAGACAATACTGCACCGCCAGCTCCACGTTTCGTATGAACCTGACGTGGCATTGAGTTTTCATTTGTCTGGATCATTCGAAATGCAAATAATTCAAATGATTAAGGAATCCTGCCCCCTCTTTTAAATAGCTTGTGGGGGCCAGGCACGTCAGATGGACAGGCATATGGGGCTTCAGCCTTCAGTTGCGGGGACAACAGAACAGCCCTATTTGTCACCACGTGTTCGTCCGTGGAGCGTAGTTTGGACCTTGCACTTTGACAAAATTAAAAGGAAATAGGAGATCAAATTTAGTGGTCCTGTTTAATTAGCCAATATATTTTAATAGCATAACTATTTGAAATCCCGTATTTTACATATATTAGAAGAAAAAAACGATCAAGTTATGAGTGATCCATCGTGAAATTATCTTATTGGCAAAGGCAATTCTACAATTATAAAAATTAATTGCACATGTATCGAGTTTGATTTTAAATAAGAATCAAGTTGAAACTAATTTAAGTGAAACTTGTGGGGACCATGAGCCATATATTAATCTCTTTAAAATCGTTTCAAAGTAATTTAAATGAATGGATCAAGATACTATACAATTTTTTATTCGAATTACATGATAGAATTTAGAGAAACACATACACAACAAATATATTCTATTGTAGGGTCTATATTATCTGAAATTTTAAAAGAGTAGATATAAACAACATTAAATGGTGTAAGATTCATCTATTATGTCTATCTTTTTTAAATTCTATCATATAATTCGAATAAAGAATTATAAAACATCTTAATTCTAAATGAATTATCTCCGTGGCCCCTGCGAGGAGCATCCTTTTAACTCAAAAAATTACCCCCATAATTTTGTAACAAGTTGTCTGGGCCCTATTAATTACAGGGTGCATTTACCCGAAATAGATGTTCGAGCCGCACCGTAGAGCTCGGGGATGGGAGCAACAGTGGCTGTGATGCTAAAACCCCTCTCACCATTTCAACGAAAAAAGATCTCAAAATTTCTGGACCACTTTCGCTGGGTCGGAGTTATCTCAAAGCACTATTCAACCATAAAATCTTTTAAAATAAATAGTCAAAAAGAAGTGCTGGTGGATTTCTGTACGTTTGAGTTTTTAAGAGTAGATATATATATTTTTAATAACGAATAACTTATACAACACATAGGTCAATATTTAACGTAGAAGTAAATTTTTGAGAGGCTAGAGAAATAATTCATCATTTACAGTCT
Source organism: Morella rubra (assembly GCA_003952965.2). Classification (NCBI taxonomy): domain Eukaryota; kingdom Viridiplantae; phylum Streptophyta; class Magnoliopsida; order Fagales; family Myricaceae; genus Morella; species Morella rubra. The sequence continues at coordinate 20,187,906 of CM025854.1, forward strand.
CTTTCTTAAATCATCGTTTTGATCTTAAAAAAGTCGAATTCAAGACTATATACCTAAACCATACAGCCTCAAAGGATTGTTAAGCACCGAACGAAAATACAAACACTCGGAAATCAATATTTAACAAACCACTAAATTACCCTGAGATGAGTTAATTATAGGCGGCATTGTATCCAATCAGAGAAGAAGAAGAAGACATGCACCATTATCTGGATTAGAAATCACCTAACCTGCATCTCACACTCGATCATGTTCAAAACAACCACAAAGACTACCGCTAGCACAAATTTCATGGATTCAAACACTGTATGTTCTATAGCTAGTGCGTTGGATGGGCTTTTTTTTTTTTTTTTGCAACTTCCGATTATGATGTTGATTGAGTGCTTGCTATAACTAGAAAAATATCTCACTCTAAAAATAAAAAGAAGGAGAAAAGAAAACAAATATATAGGAGGATTAAGAGGTTGTGTGAGTTTGAGTTGGATTATATATATAGGGCTAGCTAATAAATTGAAAGACTTAATTAAAATATCCAACAATCTCATCAGCCTGTGATACAAAAAAAAAGAAGGAATAGATGTGAAGCTGATAAAGTTGACAAGTTGTGGTGATGTTGGGTCCTAACCGAGATAATGTAGTCAGGAGCATCACTTCAAAGCTAGTAGGTGAAGTACTTGATAATATTGTCAATGTTGTCAATGTTCTCGCCAAGAATATCAAAAAAAGATGAATGGTAAAAGAGCTACCACGTATCATTCCATTTGAATGTTCAGAATTTGTCTTTGTGCGCTCAGTTCAATTAGTGGTCTTTCAATTCGGTCAAATTCGTTCGAGACTAGTGCACGGATTAATGTTTAAAATTTATCGTTGTGCTCTCTGTATGATCAGTGATCTCTTAATTCAGCCAAATTCGTCTGAGCCTAGTGTACAAGTTAAGTGTTAATAGATTTCTTTTCTAAACCCAAAAAAGAAAAAAAAAAAAAACTCTATAATACTTACAACAACGACAACCAAAAAAAAAAACCCCCCAAGAAGAAGAAAAAAGAAACGTGGATCTATCTTCAAAAAAACTTGAAAACAGAGCTAGATTTGGACATTTGCTTCTTGGCTTGTTCACTGGGAAGTACCTTCTCCTTTCACTAGTCCTAGATTTGGACCCGGGACTTCAATTCAGTGCCCCACCTCTATTCCTTGACAAGGGGGCGGTGACATTGGGCCCAAGGGTGGTTATTAACTAGAAAGGAGTAATCTCAAGATCACGTCGGCATGTCGTTGTCAGGAACCTAACAACTATTCTTCACGACTGAGCCTTTTTCGAGAGTTCTTCAAAAAAAAAAAATCCCTCTAATCGTGTTCTTCAATTATTTGGGCGCAAAAAGTGGAAGATAACACGAAAAAATCACTCTCCGCTAAGGTTTTCCCCAAGAGCATTGGCAATTTTTCAGTTAGCCGCATATGTTTATTTCTTTTCTTTTCTTTTTTTTCTTTTTTTAATTTTGTTTTCTCATTTGTAAATTGATGGAACCATTGTATGAAAGCATTTATACGTCGTATCTTCATTGTCGTGTAATAAATTTAGTTAGATGCCTCCTGATTTTAACGTCCATATCATATCCAAGTGAAGTTCAGAAGAGGATGGAAGCCACAAGTTGGTTAGGTGGTAATATTCGCATTAGAAGAAAATAAGTTGGCCGTATATATCTATATATATTTTTGTTTTCAATCTCCTCTATTGAAAAAAGTTTATATTTTGGCTGGGTTGTTTCTCGAACTTTTTACGTATCAATCTATCTAATTGAGAGGGGAAGAAGTGCGCTGATATTGGGATTAGTTACAACATATTTTAGGGAAAAATTATTCAAATGGTCCTTGTGGTTTCACTTTATTACAGATTAGTCCATGTATTCCAACTTTAACGATTTGGTCCCTATCACTATGGTTACAAATATGATGCACGAGAGTCCCTCTACCCACACGGCCTTCGTTAATCCCTTGACAAAATATGCTAACATATCAATATTGTCCAAGTGTTTAAAAATTGATATGTCAACGTATTTCGTAAGAAGATTAACAGAGGGACCCCGTGTATTAAATTGGTAACTATAGAAACTAAATTGTTGAAATTAGAACCACATGCATTAATTTGTAACAAAATGAAACTACATGGACCATTTGAATAATTCCACCTAATTTTAGATAGCCTTACATTTACAAATATAAACTTCTATAGTCTAAAGCAAAAATTTATGCAGATTTAATCTAGCAACTGTTAGTAATATAATTCGAATAATTATATTTATAACATCTTCCTAATAGCTTATGCTCTCGGAATAAGTAGTAGATCCTTAGAGCCAAAGTCTTGAACATCAATTATTTGTGGGCGAATAATAAATCTTCTCTTTTCCTAAACATTAATTATAAAATATATTATCTATAAGAACCAATCTGTGCATGGACTTCACAAAAGACTTAAAAAGATGAACTCTATTTCATTCTGTCCACAGGGGAAATCAAAACAAGCCCTTAGTTATACGTAATTCCTATTATGGAGTAGGTAGCTAGTTCTATTTGTGGTAGCTAAACATTCTTATATCAAAACAGGCTTGATGTGTCTACTGGAAGCTGTTATGATTTCTTCTTTTTTTTTCTAAGCAGGAGCTGTTATGATTTCAAGCCCTCACATTTGTGGGAAATCTGTGACTTCTAAAGTAACAAATTAGGCATGTCCAGCAGAAGGCCGCTTTTTATAATGGGAAGGAAATGGCATCATTCCCCACAATTCAAGGATTCGGGGACGCATCTCATACCACAAACCAATACCGAACTTAACGAGACGACCAAAACCTGCTCTCTCTCCGTCTCTCTGTCTTTCCCTCTCTCTCTCTCTCTGTTCCCTAGCCTGCCTCTGTGTGTGACTCTCTCTCTCCCTCCCCTGGAGCACTTTCTCATTCCTAGCTTGTTCATCAAGGTCCAGTAATGGGGGATCCACAATCCACAAGAACAGCAGAGCCTCCGGTGACGGCTCCAGCGACACCTCCGCTACTGTCTCCACTACGCGGCCAGCCCTCGTCCCTCGTCCCACCACCCCAAAAAAAGAAGCGCAGAACCAAAGTATTCAGGGTCCTTCGTACCGTCTTCCGATCATTTCCCATCATCACACCAGTATGCAAGATAGGGGGGATCCCGCTCCACCTACCAGAAGGTCACCGCAGCGCCAGCGGTTCCCGAGTCACCGGCACCTTGTTCGGGTACCGAAAAGGACGCGTAAGCCTTTCCTTGCAGGAAAACCCTAGGTGTCTCCCCATGTTGGTGGTCGAGCTAGCCATGCATACAAATGTTCTACAAAAGGAGATGAGTTCGGGGATGGTTAGGATTGCTCTTGAATGCGAGAAGAGGCCGGAGAAGGACAAGACGGTGCTCTTGGACGAGGGCCTGTGGACCATGTACTGCAATGGGAAAAGTAGTGGTTACGGGATTAGGCGCGAGGCTTCGGAGGAGGATTTGACTGTGATGGAGCTACTCATGCCCGTATCAATGGGAGCTGGTGTTCTCCCAGGAAATTCAGAGGTTGAAGGTCCGGACGGCGAGTTGGCCTACATACGTGCCCATTTCGAACGCGTCGTTGGCTCCAAGGATTCCGAAACACTGTACATGTTGAGCCCAGATGGGAACCATGGGCCTGAGCTCAGTATTTTCTTCGTGAGGATTTGATCAACATGCATGCTTATAGACTTCCTGTAGAGGATCATTGGGTCCAGTTACAATGAGAACAAGTTGATGGATCAGGGAAGGGAGAGAGAGAACGGCCTGTAAGTGAATTAATTAAAAATAGGACCACTAAGACCTTCTTCATTACGTATTCATGATATCATAAGCTCCCTCCATGTAAAACAGTTACTGTTCAAAAAAAAAAATTATGGAGCTTCAAATTTCTCTCTTTGTTAGCCATGCAAACGCTTAGTTCAGTCCGTTCTCCTTTTTTTTTTTTGAAAAAAAAAAACATGGCGCCCGGCTGATCTAGATCAGGAAAAGTCTACTGATAGTTTTCTAGAAACTAATTATTAACTTCGTTTGATTGGAATGTTCAGGTGCCTATCTAAAAACCAAGCTTTCGGAAGTTCAACAAATGAAATAAAGAAAGGCTTATCATGGATGTTTGTTTCGAGAAATAACCATAATAACTGTTTGTTTCAAGAAATACTGAAATATTGTAAAGCAGAATAAATGAATTTCTATTTATTTAAAGGTCGTTCTTGGAAAACTAGTCGTCTATTTTCCTCCTCTCTTTTGCTTGTTTGTCGGTTATAATCCTAGCTCGTTTTTATTTTATTTTATTACGTACGTTTTTTTCAGTCTCGTTCTAATTGATACGTACGCTCATAAGATTATTTCCACTGATATGAAATTAAATTATCGTTTAATTTAAAATCCCTGAAATAAATAATGAATTTAATGCATGCTTAACTATTAAATACCGCCCATCATTCCTAGGAGTGAATTGTTTATTTTAAAAACCGAACTATACCGTGAGGATAATATCGTGACAATAATCTTTTTTTTCCCTGAGGATGATGATGTTAACTACTCAGAAAAAGAAACGGGAAAAAAAATAATGGATTAAGAAATGATTCCCCTGCATGCTCATGAATCATGATTGAATATTGGTCCCTCCACAGTTTTCCGATAAAAGTAGCAATCGAGTAGTTCTATTCCTTTCCAATGAAAGGCAGATTGGAGCGAGCTCCTCAGCAAATGGTTGCTGCCTTGCTGGCTTTTCCTTCATTGTAACCACCGGCTCGGTTCCAGGAACTACATATATATATATATATATATAAATATTGTTTTTTTATGACCCTGCTAAATTCACAAACTCAAATGGGGAAATTCGCTGAAGATCTGAAGAAGGGGTTGCTCCATATGGCTGGAACGATCAAAGCCTGCAAAACTTGTAGAGGTAAAAAAACAGAGCAGAACCAGTTTCTACGTCCGTCGTTGTTTCTTTTCTTGTCTCTCTGTTTTCTCTACTTTCCTGAATTCAAGTGCCGTGTTCATATTCTATTCACCAGGATACGGAGGAGGAGAAGAACCTAATAAGTTGAAATCTTCTGAGGCATGCCTTTAAACTCTTTCTTCTTCTGCTTCTTCTTCTGAATCCGTTTGCATTAGTTGTGGGCTACCTACAGATCCTCTGTTATTTTTTGATTTACAGAAATTAAGTGTGCAAGATAGAGCCATCCACACCACCAGAGTGGCGAGGGGTCCGAAGCGCCCAGGTGTTACTAGAGGTGGCGGTCCTCAAACCAATTGATGATGATAAGCCCAGTAATAAGTTGTTCTGGAAGGTTATCATGTAGCGGTGGTTTTCACTTGTTTGTGATGTATTTTACTCGCTTAGCCCTGTACTTGTTTTCTTTCAATTTCATATATATTGTCGGATTTGAAGGTCCTTTGTGTCGATTGATAATTTGATAGTAATATCAAAAGACTATATATTGATGTCAAACTCTAGATTAATAATTGGTATTAATCTACCCCATTTATATTTATCGCTTTAGCTTCAAGACAACTCAAAGAAGACGACAGCCTTGGAAAAAGAAAATAAAATTTTTTGGCTCCATTATTCTCTCTCTCGCAGTCGGCGGCTGCTCTTTCAATATTGTCTTCAAACATTTTATCTCCAAATCGATCGTCTTTTTCTTCTTCTTCTTGTTCTTTTTGTCTTTTTGTCTTGAGCAGAAATCGTTTGGTCGTTTTAATCGAAAAAGGTTTCCTTCAAATTATGAACACATCTCCCACCCAAAAAAAAAAACAAACAAATTAACAAACAAAAAATTAAAAAAAGAAAAGAAAACAGACCTCGGGTATTATAAGAATAACTGTACATGCAACGATAAGTTAAGGACTAACGAGAATGTTTTACACCATAAGTCGTGTTTAAAAAACATGAGCTAATTCTAATTATGGAGTCTTCCTTGAATTGTAACCTCTTTCGCCGTTAAACAATGTTAACCTTTTCCATCAAGTGTCCTAAGAAAAAGTATGATAAGTCGACCTCTTCGCCGTTACTGTTCTCTTCCTTGAATTGTACAGGACGACACTCCTATGAAAGCATTATGATACGTATTCTATGAATATACTAAGAAAATCTAGTACAAAATTATATCCCCTTATAAAATTCTAACTTTAATATCAGATGCTCACCTTCACAGAGTAGCTCTATTCACTCTGTCCAATTTCGAGAAAAGGAGGGTTTAGAGGTGGTCTATTGTTCGTCTCTTAGTTCAGATCGATTTTGACACCATCAGCCAGCAATAATTCAATGATCACCAATAATTCAAGCTTCTACCATGACTGCAATACTAACAGCCAACCCAAATAAGTTTCAGATAAAAAGCTCAGATTACACAGGCACGCCGCACGTATGATCATGTTGCATAGTGTTTGTTTATCAAAAATTTTAACTTAACTTTATAAACATACATCGAAATTTTACTTTTACTTTTTATCTCTTATTTATCAATTCTAATATTTTTTCTTTTTTAACATCAACAAAAATTTTATTAAAATTTTACATCTAAACACCGTGTCGATGAGCATCACTTTTTAGTTATCAACCCATAAAAATTACAAAAGCTGGCTGCTTTCTCTTTAAAATTCCATTTTGTTTTTTAGACCACGCCCTTTTCCCACACCATTTCTCCCTTCCTCGCTTCTAAAGAAAATACAAATCTTCATAATTTCGGAAAAAATTAAATCCACTTAGAAATCAAAAAAATTAAGATTTGTGCTTGTTCTAAAGACAGAATCTGTACGTAATGTTCTAATGTCAAACGTGGTGAATGGAGCCACAAAAAGTAATAATATCTCAAAATAGTGCTCAAATTTAACTATCATGATACTTTCCTTACAAGCATGTTAAGTAACTTTTCTGCATCTAAGGTCCCTTAAGTTGTTACCTAATCAAAATATTTTTTCTCTTATTTTCTTTGTTCTCCTAATTTCTGAAATTGGACACCAGACATACGGGATTGAGGAAATAATTATATTTTCCTAAGCCCTTTTTTTTGTTTTCGTCGATATTTTAAAGTAGAACATGTGCATGCGTAGGATCTCGATACGTCAACACCTACAGAAGAAAATCGCTCGCTTTTTCTGATAAAACGAGGAGTCGGTAACTATGTGCTTCGCCCCACATTTTGTTTCATGCCAGAGAACCCCCGTTACCTACGAAAGCAACCGCCAGCCTGCCACGTACTCCAGGGACCCACGACCAACGTCAACAGCCCCTCACAAACGAACAAGAGACGTGGATTCGTAAACAACCACGAAGGTTCCACTAATCCTCAAAGCTCCCCGACATTCTCGGAATCAAGCCCATTTCTCTCTCTACTCCTTCTCGGATTCTCCCCCATGGCCTTGGCGGCTCGTGCGATCCACTGTGAGCTGAGGTCTCCTAAACCGGCTCTTCCGAGAAGAGAACAGCCGGCTCCGGTCCAGGTTGCGGTCCCGAAACCCAAGTCTGCCGATTCAGAAGGAACTAAGATTGTGTTGCAGCCTCGGTTGTGTAATCTGCGATCGTACGGATCGGATCGTGTCGGGTTGATTAGGACGAAGAGGGAAGGTGGGGATGGAGGCCATGAGGTGTCGCCGTTCTTTGCGATTCTTTCGGAGTACATAGAGAGCTCGAGGAATAGCCATGACTTTGAGATCATGTCTGGTCGGCTCGCCATGGTGAGTTTCTACAGAAACAGATCACTTGGCAACTAAGCCGTCGAGATCAGTTTCGATAGATTATTCTTCGAATTTGATTTATTTATAGAAAATTATTCTGTTTTGTTGGATCCTTTTTGTTTAGTAGATGTATTAAATCTTTATTGTTGCTTTTAAATTGATGTATCTTAAGAAAATGATAATCATAAGAATCAATTTTTTAGATTTCAGGAATTCTATTAGTCTGTCTGGATCTTTTCGAAGATCAGTGAGTGTTTGTTAGACACGTGCAATAGCGCACTAGATCTTTGGCACGTGCGGGGCCTCCGCAATAATTACAACCCAAGCCTTGTCTGGGTCACTGGGCCCAGCTAAGAATAAAATGGGCTTCCGCTGACCCACTTAAAGTCCACCCACAGTAATAGATGTTAAAATATCCAAGAAGACCGGAACGAAGTCTGGCCCTGGAAGAGTCCAGTAGAATATTTCTTAAAATTAGAGCCTAGGCTAATTACACCCCAAAAAAAAAAACCAACACAGGAGACAAGGCTTATGCGTGAATTTTACTATTTTGGCCCCTATTGTTTTAGTAATTTTCGGTTTTAAATTTCTTGTTTGAGATGTCTTTTTGCAGATCGTCTTTGCTGCAACTGTGACAGTGGAGTTGGTGACCGGGAACTCGGTATTCAGAAAGATGGACGTTCAAGGCATTGCGGAGGCAGGTGGGGTGTGTTTGGGGGCTGTTACTTGTGCTGCTCTCTTCGCATGGATCTCCAGCGCCCGAAGTAGAGTAGGTCGATTCTTCACCATCGGTTGTAACACATTCATCGATTCGCTGATCGATCAGATCGTCGATGGCTTATTCTACGGAAGTGAACTCAATGACTGGTCTGACGACATTTGAGACGCGAATCGAATTGCTATCTAACTCTGTGGAACTTAGAAGCTAGTAAAGTCAGGATTCCTCTCTATGTTTCTTCTTATACGCAAGGATCTGTAGATCCCAGAAATCCAAGAATTTGGAAGATATAAATAGTTACTGATGGAATAGATGTCTTCGGATCGATGAATCGACGCGGGTGGCATTAATGGAGGTCGTGATATTTGTTAACTTATTGTCTCTGCCCACCTTGTATCGGGTCCATACTAGTCGTTGTATTTTACTCAAAGTTGGAATCGGCTGGATTATGCAATGAAGCTATAGCGACAATTGACTTGTTTCGTTAAAATTAGCCGTAACACCTCTATATTTTAGTTTGCAGGGAAGACGGCTTCCTCCATTTCTGCCACTCTGTTTCCTTCGCATTTCAGAGTCATGCTATCACTGGTTTTGTTTTCTTCCCTGGTAATTTAATTTCAACTTGGCAGCAATAATGCATAGTGGGGGGGGGGGGGGGGGGGGGGGGGTTTAATGTATGGGAAGGAAATCCAAATCTGCAATGATTGAGTGTAGAACATGACAAATATTCAGGACAAAAAAAAAAGAGAGTGCAAAACATGACAAAACAGAATACGTGCAGTAGTGCCAAAATGTGCCTTTTCATTGGGCAGAAGAACACCTGTTCACCAAGGAACAAAGCAATAGGACAGGACGATGGGCAATTTCTTGGTCAAGTAATCCCCTCCCAGAGACACTTATCACGCTCTCGTAACACCAATGAACAGGAACAGCCAACTCACTAATATTTATGCAGTTGAGTTTTACAATTTTCTGTATTCTGTTCCTTGTCTTGTTTTTCTTCCAAAGATTCTCTCCCAACAAATCTGCCCAATTTCCTTCTAGCACTCAACTGCTCTTTATTATTCATTTTTTTTTTTTTTTTTATTTTTATTTTTCCTCCGTCTCAGCTATTTATTTTGTTATTTATTTCATTCCAATCTGTCTCGTAGTCATCAACTTGAGGGGAGGAAATCAGATGAGTGCAGTTCTAAACAATGATGTTCGTCCATTGGATCCCTGGCTGCCACTCGTGGATAGTGTTGACCAATTGATCATTGACATGTGGATAACTGGTAAACGTAGGCACGTCTGAGTAGTTCAGCTTCGCTCCAGCTCCCTCGGTTTCTTCTCGCTCGTCACATGCAATATCTGCTCTCACACTCCATGCTATATGACTCAAACTTGCAGGCTATATCCGCACTGCCATTACCAAATTCGCTCTCTCTCGTTTGCATTAATGACTATTCCTGGCTACCTCTCGATCTTGCCCTCACCTTCTTATTCTAAGCTCTATAGCTGTTCTTCAGTCCCCTCAATTCACACCCCAACACCTTTCCTCTCATCCTTATGCTTCAGTCCCAAACCAACCCATCAGTCCTTCTACTGTGCCTTCCAGAACGGTGCCGTTTCGACTCTCGCCGCCGTCGGCGAAGATTTGCCTCTCGATTACGGGGAGTGGTTCCCGAAGCCGGACCCGAGCGAGCGGAGAAGAGCAGGCGTGCTGCTCCATCCGACGTCGTTTAGAGGACCTCACGGGATCGGCGATCTCGGAGACGAGGCCTTTCGTTTCATCGACTGGCTTCATAATGCTGGCTGCTCCGTCTGGCAGGTCCGTCTCTGAACGCTCTGGTTTGGTTGCCGAGAAAGGAAAGATTTTTAAATTCTGGCATAGTTGCTGTCTGGCATTTTGTTACTGTCATTCAACCGGTGCCTGACAAAATTGAGCGAAATAAATGGAGGAAAAACTTTTGGCTCCGAAACTGTCTTTGGTTGCTGACCAAAAGAAAACAAATGAAAAGTGAAAATGAATTTTTGGTAAATATGTTCTTCGTGAGTGCAGGTTCTTCCTCTCGTTCCTCCGGGGAGGACGGCTAATGAAGACGGGTCTCCCTACTCAGGCCAGGTGACACGGAGCATTATAATAAATTACCGGTCTTCTTTGTTTTCTCTTCTTTTGTTTTCGTTTGGTGGGAGGAAGCAGTTTTAAGAAAATTGAAGGCACTGAACAATGAACGAAATGCATATTGGAGGCTTGTTGGAAGCCATCTTTGGAATTAGTTCAGTATGCTTATTGCTTAGGAGTGGTTTCACGCATATTAGCAACTGTTTATTGATGTGTTGCGACTTCGAGTGGCCGGAACTGGCTGAGCATTTAATCGCTCTCTGCGCCTCCACATTGTTCTTATTAATTTGGTTTCTGAAACACTAATTTATAGTGATTAAACTTTAAGTTTATTGTGGCGTTTTAAGTTTCTTTCTTAGGTGCCACTCAGTTGTTGATCTTAGATCCTGTATCAGAGTATGACACGAGCACATATTTATCACAGTTGTCACAGGCACTGATCTACTGTATTTTAATCTAATTTATACTTGCCCACTCTTATGTCATTTCTGCCATGTAATTGTCCCCGACACGATTCCTTTTAGGATGCAAATTGTGGTAACACTCTCTTGATTTCTCTCGAAGAGCTTGTTAAGGATGGTCTGTTGATGAAGGAGGAGCTGCCAAAGCCAGTGTGAGGACTTAGAATTCATGAGTGCTTCACGATGTTAATCTTGGATCCTTCGTGTATGTGTCTATTGTACTAAGGTTTTGTCTTTCATGCAGTGATGCTGACCGTGTGAACTTCACAGCTGTTGCTGACCTGAAGGATCCTCTCGTAGCTAAGGTATCTGAAGCACCATTGGCTCTAATTTTTCTTTTATTCTTTCATGTAGGCCAAATTTCATCTCGAATAAGTGATCTACTGTACTAGCATTATCATCTGTCAAAACTGCACCAAAAAAAAAAAAAAAACAAATCACCACTGATTTTCAGTTTGAAGTAATCCTCCAATATGACAGCCACATGTGCAGCACACTTGCCCAGTGGCTAGTTGTGCTATGAGAAGTTTTCGTGGAAGAAGGATGAGGAAATTGGAGGTAGTGAGACTTATATAACTATGTATTAAAGGAGACAAAGAAAGTGTAAGGTGTTTCCAGACTTCAAAGACAAAACAGAAGATAAGTATAAGTAACATTGAAGTTGGATGAAGGCTTAAAGTGGGGCTTATTTTAGACTTGTATCCAATTTTCATTCTAACACCAGAATGCTTCTGAGTTTAGTCTTTTCTTAGGCTGCAGAGAGGCTCATTTTGAGTAAAGGACAACTTAAGAGTCAGCTTGAAGCTTTCCGTAGAGACCCTGATATATCTAGTGAGATCTTTGTACTTTTTCGCTTTGTTGATAATATCATGCATACGGTTCTCTAGTATGGTTAAGCTCATCCTCTACCGTCTGCATCTGGTGGTTTTGTGCCTATATGATTACTGTGATTGTGATTATGGTTGTTTTAGGCAGTGAACTTATATTCTTATCAGACGTTATTTAGTTTTTGACTTTATCCTGGAGCATAACTTCACTATAAACCAGGACTAACCTTGTAACTGAAGAAGAGTTGAAATGGCTGGAAGAGCCAAAGGAAATCACTTTAGGGCAAACTTTATATTTCTGTTGCAGGTTCTAGATGTTAGGCAATGACTTCTTCCCAATTGCTTTTGGTTAAGTTCAATAAATGTAGAGATTTAAAAAATTTTAGCTCTCTGGCAAGTAATTAAAATTTTCATTTGGGTGCAGTATGGGATTTTAGTTTTGGTAACCATAATATCACACTAGCAGAACAGGTTGGGGTTCTGTGTGGCAATGTATAAGTTCAAAATACCCTACAGGAACAATGCCAAAAACGTTTTGTTTTTGTGTAAATTTTCACAAACCTGCTTGATTAGTACTTGGTTTGGGTTGTTGAACTGCTTGTTTTCGTCAAAGTTGAAATCGATTGTCAATCTACAGACACTTCTATCCTTTATGTCATGCACAGACGTGCCTGCCAGTTTTGTGGCGAAGAAGTGCCAAGAATCTATTGGTCTTTTATTAATTTAGCAAACAGATGAACCGCAGTATGCTCCAAAAAGATGCTATCCTAATACTTGTTTGAGTGCCCTTCAAAAAATTTATTGGTTTCGAAGAAAAAAGTGAACAGAAGATGGTGTACTCTTTTTTAATCATACTTGAACAAGCAATCCACCGTCAATTTGGTAGATTTATAGAAAGTGTAGGCTTGTTTTTTATTGTGAGATGGGCTACACCGAGTTGATCCATGAAGTGGCTCTCAAGATCCTCTAGGAGGGAATTTTTCTGACATGTTCCTTACATCTTTGATTCTCTTGCATTTGCTTGACGACTTTTTTGCTGTACTTAATAAAAGGCGGATCATGGTTACCCTCAAGAACGAAACAGAACAAAAATGGATGGATGTTTGCAACGTAATTATTTTCCTTGCTGTTCAGTGTTTTCAAACTGTTTTCCTTTGTTGATTCATGTTAGTTGCATTTCTTTCATTAAAAATACCAATTTCATTTCCCATCCAGATCCTCAGATGTATAAGTATCTTGTTGAGCTAACCCCAGACTGCTGTATTTACTTTGTGGACCCTGGTCACTACATGTCTTTTCTTATGTGTTTCATGGTTTTCAATTTTGATAGGCTGGCTTGAAGATGCGGCTTATTTTGCTGCTATTGACAACAGTTTAAACACTTTCAGTTGGTATGACTGGCCGGAACCTATAAAGAACTGCCATCTTGCAGCCTTGGAAGACATTTACCAAAGTAAAAAAGATTTTGTAAGATCCAGATGAACTTTTTGATTATATTATGGGTTTGAGTTTCTCAGAAACATCTTCCATGATGCTAAGAACCCACAGATTACAAGCTCCTTTTACTTTTCCAGATAGATAAATTCATTGCCCAGCAGTTCTTATTCCAACGGCAATGGCAGAAAGTTCGCAAGTATGCCCAGATGAAGGGAATCAGCATAATGGGCGACATGCCCATTTATGTGGGTTACCACAGTGCAGATGTTTGGGCAAATAAGAAACACTTTTTGCTGGTGAGTTGTTCCTTAGTGAATCATGGGAATTGTTAATATTAAAAGAGCTTTTGAAGCATTGTATCCTTGGGTGAAATGCTGAATATTTAGTTATCTGGCAGAACAGGAATGGTTTCCCTCAGCTAGTTAGTGGTGTTCCCCCTGATGCCTTCAGTGAAACTGGTCAGCTGTGGGGCAGGTTTGTAGTACCTTTGACACTGCCATGCAATCAGTCATTATATATATCCGTGCTGGATTTCACTTTTCAGAAGGCATCTATGTACATTTTGATGGTCAGCAACTCATTTTGCCAAAGGAATAAAGTTTCTAAATTCACAGCAATATCTTAAGCCCGCTGCATGTGATGATTTTTTATATGTTTTTTTTTTTTTGCACAAGCTTTTCCATTTACTTACTCTCTTTATTTTGATTAGATATTTTTGGTGGGTTGGGGGGGGGGGGGTGCAGTACTCCTTCAAGAACTTTGGCATTGATATTTGTCATTTCGACCCCCTAGATCATGTTCTCTCCAGAATTGCACGTTTAAGGAGGAAATGCACTGGATTTTGTTACTGAAATGGTCTATTGTTCGACCACATAAGTATAATTCCTTGTTTAGGTCTGTCAGCGTATCACTAGTTAGAATCACCTGCCAGAGTTAGGTTGCCCTCCCTCTGTTTCCATGAGTTGGACTTTCAAATAACTTCAGTTAAATTCTTTCCCTAGGCTTAGGATTTGTCTGGATCGGAAACTAGTTGTTATGTATTTCTTTTTTGAACTCTGATTCTTAGGTCATGCAAGGCTAGTTGCTTTGCTACCAATTCCTAGTCAATGGTACACTTAGTTACTTCAATTCTTAAACCTTTGGATATGTAGTCCTTCGGTAACTCTTGTTTGCCCCGACTACCATGACATATAACTCATATATTGTATAGTTGTTTTTCTATAGTATAGTTTATTGATTAACCTCACTTCTGATTTAAAGCCCTCTATATGATTGGAAAGCCATGGAGAAAGATGGATTTTCATGGTGGATACGCCGCATACGACGTGCACAGGATCTTTATGATGAATTCAGGATAGACCACTTTAGAGGGTTTGCTGGCTTTTGGGCGGTTCCTTCTGGTGAGAGAACTAGGTTATGTTTGGCTGATATTTGTTTGTTGTTCATGTGTACATTGCGCTAATATGTCACATAACTGCACAGAAGCAAAAGTGGCAATGGTTGGAAGATGGAAGGTACATTTTGTATGGTTCAAAGCTAATTAAAAATTTTTCCTCACTTATTCCCTCCACTTCAGATGTTATTTTGTGACAGTAGGTGGGACCTGGAAAATCCTTATTTGATGCGATATCCAGAGCGGTTGGGAAGATTAATATAATAGCAGAAGATCTGGTATGTATTATCTGATACAATTCAGAAAGAAATTAATTCTTCACCATTCTTTTACCTCTATCTTGATATAGTATCCAGTTGCTTTGGTGGCATTTTATTACCAGCTAACAATTACTAAAGTGTAAAACCCTTCCATTGTGGATGCACAAATTTGAAACCAATTTGTGGTCATTGGTATAAGAATCTATCCACTAGAAATAAAGTGCGACCTGCAAGCTGTAAAGTTTGGGCCATTATTTTGGGGGGCATCTTATGTACATAGGGACTAGCTTCTCAAGCTGGTGGCTTGGTAAGCTAGCTACCTTCAGCATCAGTAAATGCACTAAAATAACAGGCTGGAATGGTGGAGATAGGCGGTTACATGTTCTCCAACTTAGAGGAGTTACCTCAGAAGATATGAGGGATTTTACATGTAGATCGCCTTGGATTGCCTAGTTTGAGATACATGTAATCAGTTTGTTTTGTCTTTGGTTGTTTTGTTAGGTGTCTGTTTGTCTTCAGTTGTTTTTTGGTGTTGGTTGGTTTTTTTGGTTTGTGTGCCGGTTTGTTTTGTAACCGGGGTTTTCTTCCGCCATATGTGAGGATATCAAATAAATTTCGGAGGTATTAAAAAAAAACAAGGGAGGCTGCATATTGGCTTACTGGAGGGGTCTGAAATTCAATGTTGTTTCTAACATTTACTCAAACCTGGAAATAATGGAATCCTATTCCCCCCCCCCCCAAAAAAAAGGAGACAAAAGAAGAGAGGAGAAATTTTAATCAAATGACATCTTCTCCCCCTGCCCCTCATAAACAGAGGATGGACCTCCATGGGTGAGTTGTACTTGCCTATGAAGTAGGGCCATCACTTACCACGGGTGGGACTGGGGCCTACATGTGCCTGGGAACATTTTCTCGCCCATGTTTAGCCAAGAGAAAACTGAAAAGAAATGACACCTCCTATCCGATTTTGGCATTACAAGTGGTCTTAATATTGAGGGAAACAAATTTAAGTTCATTACTTGCACAATACTGGTTTTTTGAAAATACAGAGTGGGAATGAAAACCATTGTTGAGTTATATAAACATTTCAGCGTAATCACTGGATCATTCATTAACTGACAAAGCCAAGCTGCCGACTGTTCCTGTTCAGAAATCTGTCCGTGCACAATCTATCACACTGCTGTGATGGTTATGTTGTGTCCTTGTTTTGTTTTCACTGCATCAAATGATTATGAATACCTAAAATATTCAATGAGGTTTTTACAACTTTGGATGGTTTGTGTTTGGGCATTTCAAATTCCTACTCAACATGTTCGATGGCTTTTGCTTGATATTTCTCATTTCTTGTATTGTCCTGTGACAGGGAGTTATCACAGAGGATGTAGTCCAGCTTAGGAAATCCATTGGGGCTCCTGGAATGGCTGTCCTCCAGTTTGGTAGTGAATTATTTAGCTTTAGTGAGCTTGAGTCTTTTAAATGGGGGTTTTTTAGACAATCCTAGAATCTTACAAGGTGTAATTTGTCTTCCTGTTTCCTTGGTTCAGGTTTTGGGAGTGATGCTGAGAACCCTCACTTGCCTCATAATCAGGAACGCAATCAAGTTGTGTACACAGGAACTCATGATAATGACACGGTAGAATTCCTCCATGTGATGGACTTCTTTCAATATGTAGCCAGATTTTGTCTTAGTTATGAGAAGAGAGAAATGTCACATGATATGATATGATTGCAATTTCCACTAACATAATCGTTGGGAAAACTTGTACTCCACTTTGATCTATTGGATTTCTTTGGGCTTCTGAATTATATATGTCTGGCAGATCTTTTTTGGTTTATGGCTTGTGAAGTGGTTGTTTCTCATCTATGTGCTGACTTGGAAAATGCGTTTTCAAACTTTAACACAGCCTACTAACCATTGTTCCTTCATGTTACAGATCCATGGTTGGTGGGACATTTTGAAGGAAGAAGAGAAGTCCAATGTGTGTGGTTTATTTTTTTTACTGATTCCTCATTAAACATGTGATTGAACAGCATGTAAACAAGGTTTGGGTCTGTAGGGATTTTTATTCAGATGCAACCATTGTCTCAGGTACTAAACTATCTCAAAATTAAGGAGGAAGATGGTATCTCAGGGGCTCTCATCCAGGCTGCGTTATCTACAGTGGCTCGAACTGCAGTCATACCAATGCAAGATGTGCTGGGGCTAGGGAGTTCTGCCAGGATGAATATTCCAGCAACTCAGGTAACATATTGCTACATATGCTGTCCCAGGGAAAAAAAAAGCCCAATCTATAAACTTGAGGCAGATGCCTTTATAATCAGTCTGCTTATATGATGAAAGTAATAGTACAATTGAGTCATAAATGTGGTCAGTTAGGATGTGGAAGCCATTTCTTTGAGAACGCCAAAAAACCCTGTTCTTCTTACTCTCAGGGATCTTTTTTTTTTCCTTTCTAATTTCTTAGGCAGCGTTTTATCTTTATTATTTACCATGATGTTAAATAGAAATTCCAATATTCACCTGCTAACAAAAGGTTTGATGCTCTGGATGTATATTGGATATGGCTTTGAAACACAGCTTGGAAATTGGAGTTGGAGAATGCCTAGTTCCATGAGCTTCGATAGCTTGGAGCCAGAAGCAACGAACCTGAGGAATATGCTTTCTATGTACGGCCGAGTATAAATCACGGATGCAGCGATTTTGTTGTGCGACTACAACTGCACGGTGGGTTAGCCCTTCACCTTCTTTTTGTAATCTGATTATTTATGTACATTATACTGTGGAACAGTAAGCAACTTGGTCTTACCCGGAACATTTATGGAGAAATTTTGGGTTCAATCGAATAAATGGGCTCCCTTTCTTTAGGTCTAATCTTTCATTCCATGATTGTAGTTGCCCATTAGCTATTCATCAGGTGAGCATTGAGTTGATCTCTTCTACAAAACCTTTCTTTGCAGCCAAACACAATTAATTACCTTCGAGGTTAGCCAATAGGTGAGTAGACAAGAATGTGGAAGGACTTGTTTTCAGGCAAAACAAACGGCAGTTTAAGTTGATTAGGGGCAAAACGAAAACTGTGCGTTAAGTCGCCATCTTTTAAACTTCGAGTGTATGCAAGGCTATAATGGAATCAATATGGATGTTTTTTTTTTGTCTGTATACTTTGTTTATTTGTTTATTTTTTTAATCTGCTTTTGGTCAATCATGGCAGTGAGCATCACGGGCTACTATCGTAATCCTCGTAGAATATGCTACCATATATTTTTGCACATGGGTAGAGGTGCTACGAAAGTTGGATCAAGATCCTCTCAAAGTCTTATGGTTTTCTATGATATGGGATGTTTCAGATCTGAACTATCAAAAATCTGATAAATCGGATCAGAAACGTTTGGTGAATAGAATTAGTAATTGCAAAAAAAAAAAAAAAAAAAAAAAAGAGGTAGTATGGGATGTTTCAGATATCTCAGTCTATCTCTTCAGTCTTCATGAAACAGCAATATCTTGTTGTCCTGGTAGGCAAAGACAACTGAAAAATCATCTGCAGTGGCTTTCGTTGCGAGAATCGTTTGGGGGGCAAAGAGTGATCGAAGCGTTAACATTTCGGAACTTCAGATGTGATGCAAAAACGGAATCTTCACAAAAATCAGAACTACGAAGCTTTCTCAATTGCCTCAATGCATTCCACTACGGTTGCCTTCTTTGACATTGCTGCCATTAGGGCTTCGTGAATCACCTTGTTATTTTTTAAAAGGGATCCAGCAAACAAAACCTGCAGATTTTTCCCCAGCATAAGCATTCTATCCGCTAAATACACGAAGATTGCTCATATACTTATTTCCTGAAAAAAAAATTGTGAAACTGGATAAAGCTCATGTTAGTAACTTACAGCCCATCTCGTAAGATTCTGCTGCTGTTCTTTGCTAAGCTGTGGCTTGCTTCTGTTGATAAATCTCTATAGAAACGGATTGAAAAAAAAAAAAACCGACATTTGACTGTCAATCTAGAACTATATGGAAGAAAGACAAACTGTCTTAGATAAATATTGGATGTAAACCTGAAGGGTGAAAAGATCAGCAGATTGTCCAACCACTTTATCATATTTCAAACCTTCCGCTGCAAGTCCAGCCATTGCTACAACTGCCAACCTGAAAAAGGTTATTGCAGTTTTATCAATTCCCCACCAGTCATATTTTATACAATTCACTTGATGTGGACCTCTACGTAAGTCTCCCGTAATGTGGATCATAGTTTCTTAGCGGATTAAATACATTTTACACCTTTCAATTATAGCAGTCTTAACACTTCGGACTCTAATCTATTATTTGTCATATTATAACTAACAACTATTGATTTCAGACATTTTGCATCCTCTATTAAAATTTTTCATGTCAGTTTGGACAAAAATTTATTTTTTTGCCTCAAAATTACGATTTTATCCTTATAAAATGGTTATTGCCAAAAAAATTATGGGTTGAATTGTCATTGCAAACAAAAAATCATTTTCTGTTCAAATTAACCAAAGAATTTAATAGAGGATGTAAAGTGTTTAAAATCAATAGTCGTTGGGTGCAATGTGACAAATAATAGATTAAGATGTAAAGTTTCAAGACTCTATAGTTGAATGATACAAAATGTATTTAACATTATCTTTTCTGCAGTTTCTGTTGTTTCTGTTGATGGTAATACGGCGAACTTTCAACAAATTTTCACACTTGAAGAATTTGATTAACTTCTTTCTCAAACATCAAATGATATAGTAATAGCATATATAATTATCCACTATCATAGAGCTTGCATAAAAACCTATAGACGTGTAACGTAAATAAATTATTAAGCAGTGATGTAGTGCAAGAATGCCACAGTAACAATTTTGCAAGAAGAACAGGTTAGACTGGAGAGAGAGTCCTAGTACTAGCTACTGCTGTCATGCAGTTACCTGTATAGTTCCTTTGCATCGAGCTGCCCACTGTATATCAGCTTTTCCAGCCTTTCATCAATGAGATTGACATTCTCTTTTCCAATATCCAGTGAATAGCCCAGAATGGGGAGGCCAAGCAAATACGCAACTGCGGTATGCAGAGATCATTATTCTATCAGATTTGATCAATTAGGCACATCTTTCATATCGTATGCACACTTTACAGCGGAGGATTACCTAAAAAGTGAGCCGCTTCATGTCTTGTAATCCTCTCCTGGTAATCAGGAAAAAATGATGAAAAGCTACCAATAGCAGCCTGGAGAAGCCTACAATAGAGATAAGAGCATCACTTTCTGCAATTATCTATGAATTACACATTTTCTCTCAACTATAAAATGTTATATCAGGACGACTTCACTTAAATGGAAAATCAGTATTTTAGGGAACTTATACTTAACATCCCCAGACTTCCTGACTTTTACAAAATCCCCAGCCGACTATCAATTTCGCACCCTCAAATAATGAAAACTTTGTAATATGCACCTTCCAATATTGCCATTAAAATTGTACATACAACTTGGTAGTCTGGACGAGATATTGCAAGAGGCATGGGTGTTTGGAATGTAAATTACAACTGTCTTAAACTTCAAGGCATAAAGAGTTTACCATCTAGAGCTAGCTATTACTCACCCGGGAGAAATGCTTCCCACGGCCAGCACTACTAGAGATATGCTCCCGATCAAGTAAGGCACAAAGAAACCCCAGTCCTACAGCGATGGTGTGAAGCAAAGACATCAGCAAAGATAAAATTATTCAACTTTTTCTCCTGATAATTTACTATGACGTCATTGAATCAGTTCAGCTTACAGTTCTAACAAAAGAAAAGATCACTCAAAGAAAAAATAAATCATCAATCATGACAGGTGTGAAAAGTGAAGCATGTGGCATAGGAAGGATTCATTTGAATAAGCAGCATCTATGAACAGAATATGTACCAATAAATGTAACTAAGCAAAAATGAGGCTGATCGTCGATACAGGTATGACAATCATCATGCTTTTACTTCTTATTCTTTGGCTGGGCCTTGTGGGGTTTTGGGTTTCTTTTGCACCCTTGTCCAACTGCAACTATTATCTTTAATCATTATGGCGTATAGGATCTCATAAGTACAGATCAAAAGTTAAAATATCTGTCTGTTTCAACTTATATCCTCATGCCAATTCTAAGATAGTATGCCATCTCATAATGTTTAAGATAGTATAAAAAATTATGTACATACACATGTAACAGAGAAGAAGGGAGATAATCAAAGTTACCCCAGGAAGTTGGCCAGCAAGAACACCTAAAAATCCGGTTGTGCCCACCACTGTGAAAAGAAAAGCCGCCTATATCATTGACAGAGTTCAGTTTAATAAACAGCAACTTGATTACTGTGTAAAGAAGAACAATCAGATTCAAATTGCACTAAAGTTTCATGGAATTCTAATTACTTTATGACACTTCAACTACCTCAGGAAGCCCGCATTGGCTATGGGAAGAAACACAGTAGGAATAGTAATAGAAAATGACGATTTCAAATCTAGTCGACAACATTCGAGGAAATTTTTTCACCAACCAGTAGGATTGAAGCCTGCTAAGTTATGATTTCTTTCAGATATATGCTTAGAAAATATTGCCTATTGCAGCATTGCAAAATTGGTCTGTACACAAAGCTCCTCCCTGCTCTTCATAAATTTGTCCGATGTATGGGGACAAACCAACAATGTAGAAGCTAAACAGAGTACAGGTTAACAGCCAAAAAGTACATAGAGAAAAGAAGCACTAGTACGTGATCTTTCGCACCCCAGTTGTCAAACACAAGAATAAGTAGAGTACTAGTCTAGATATACACTCACATCATTTCTAACACTTGGGATTGCAAGGTTCTCAGCATTTTTCATTCCAAGAGTTGTCAGCTCCCGAAGAGATGTCTGTTTCATAAATTGAAATAGTCAAACTATTTAATCCAACAGGTAAGATGTGAACTTAAAGCAGTGAACATATGTGTGATATTATTATACATGTATGCATGGGTTTGTAGATGCGGCTAATGTTTTCAGTACCACTTCCCAGAACTTCATACTTGTAATGGAGACTGACCATACGACACGAGACATATGGCTGAGAACTCCATCTCTTGGCCCAACCTATTTCATTCAGCTGATCAAGTGCCTCTTTGACAGCATTACTATCTTTCTGCAGGAAAAATATTTACATCAGCTGGCAACAGCTACGGGACTCAAATTGCTAAAGAATACAAGACATGAACCATTGAGGCATAAAGAAGGTTGGTAGTTGCATACACAATTATTCATTCAAAGGTTGTTTGCTAAATGAACAGCTGTGAGAGGAGACCATTAATGAACAACCACCATTCGTGGAAACATTTCAATGTGAATAAAACAGAAACAAGTCCAATAAGTACGAATGCAAGGCTCGAATTCATGAGAAGCATGCCTTCTTTAAAAGTTATAGAAAAACAAAAAGTGGATATTGTGACCACATTAAATCGTATTTTTCGTAAAACCCAAGAGCTAAGAAAGAAGCAAGTGAAGAATAACTCCACTAGAGACAAAGACTCCAAATCTAAGAACCATAATGAAGCCAAAGCTAACAACCACTCTTATGACAAAAAGCGGGTCCTGGCATACTTAACAAAGAACTTTTACGAGTCTCTGTCAATATGCTGAAGTGTGGAGGAGAAAAGAAACTAGACATGACTGATTGGAAATTGCTCTCACTGACTGTGCTTTGTTCGGAGCCCTTAGCTACTGCAATCGGAGATAAATTGGTCTTGAGGCCAATCAAGGAAATTCCAAAGTGGTATCTCACAATGCAGCTTATCTTGACATTTCACTGATTTCGACATTTGAGAACTTGTCGTTCACAAAGAAAACATTATAAGTTTTCTATTTCCCCTCAAAAACAATTGTCGTCAACAAAGCAAATACCAGAAAAATTTATGTTTCAACTTCGAATTTTGCACCGGTTTGCTTTAACTTGATCACTCATTTATTCCTAGTACGTTGACATCGATATTGAAATATTTACAATGAGATGTTTCGCATCTAAGGAAGCTTCAACCGTCTAATCAACAACGCTCACTGAAACTGGGTAGAAGATATTAGTTTTGGATCAAGCTCATGCCAGTTAAGAAGAAGAAAATGGCATTCTACAGACTACACTACCAAAGCGACTTAAGGTTGTTGCAAGGATAAGAGAGAGACGTGGAATTAAATAATTTAGTAATCTCAAAAGAACCTTAGAAATGGCGGATTCGAGGGTCTTTAGGTCGACGCCAGGGGCAGCAGAGGAGGCTCTGATTCGCCATTTCTGGCGGACAATTTTGGAGCATCTTGGATAGTGAAGTCCACCAGCGGCAGCAAAGGCAGGTTTCGAGACGGAAGCCATGGTTAACAGCATTGCTGTAACTTGTAACCTCTAAGAATCGGGCCCTGAGACGATAAGCCTCGGCGGTTTCAGGTTCTCTGGTTTGATTTTGCGCGATAATTCAATACACCTTATATCTTCTTTCTTTTTTTGTCGTAATTATCTAAATATTCTGACTCTGAAGCTTCTGTAAGGAGAGAAAAGTGATTTAGAAAAATTAAAAACTCCTTTTCCGCTCCTAAATCGTTGGGGAAAAAATCATTTTTGTTACTTGAGTTTTATAAAAAATTTGGTTTTTAAAATTAAAAATATTAGTCCTTACGTTTTATACTATACTATTTTATAATTGATTTTAAAATTTTAAAATTATAAATTTTAGTTCTGGAGTGTTGGACTCTAAAAGTACAAAATCTTCCGTTAACATCACAAAGTTATCTCAACAAAAATCTAATTTAGCTTCCCACATGAGGCTCTTGCCTATATATACAACAATGCATGAGATTGAGTCAGTCTAAAAAATGAGATTGAATCAGCATATTAGTATGAATGACTTCTTCTTCTTTTTTTTCCTTCAGATTCCAAAATTTCAGTACTAAATTTTTGTAATTTTAAAAATTTAAAGACTTAGTATGAAAAAGGTATAAAACTTACAGACTGAAATTTGTAGTTTTAAAATCTAATGACCATAAAACGAGATTAAATTCAAGGACTAAAAGCGATTTTTCTAGTTTACAACTCAGGACTCCTTTTCTTTTTTTTCCTTGACTACAACTCCTGGACTGACACGTAATAAATAGACGGTCTCCCAAAACCACCCATGTACCATCCCATGGAGCTAGCTATTCTGGCCACACTCGCGACCAGCTGGACTATGTTGGGGCCATAAAAGCCAGGCCCGATATTAGGAGCGGTCCATCCCGCACACGAGCTCATCGATCTAATCACTTTCGGCCATAACCGGTCTATTACGATATCACAAGATCCGCTGAATATCGGGCGGTCCATCCCGCACACGAGCGTACGAGCTCATCAATCTAACCACTTTCGGCCATAACCGGTCTATACGATATCACAGATCCGCTGGCCATAGCCCGTGAGAATTAGGCAAAAAATTCAGTGCTTGTAACGAGCTAGAAAGTTGAGCTACACCCAGTGGCGGAACCAAGATTTTAGTTAAGAGGGGGGGGGGCAAATTCTTAAGGCAAAATGATATCTCAAAATTTTTTTTTACGTAATGCAAAATTGTCTTAGAGTTAAAATATCAAAAATTAAGGACTAAAAGCATTAAAAATATTGAAATCCAGGTACAATACTATTTGCTGAGACTGAGAGGTGGCAATTGGATTCTACGAGACTGCATCTTCTGAAAATGTTACAAAATGGCTTCGTTCTCAATAGTTTCAAAAATTTCTCTCTCGACGTATACTACCATGCTATCATTCATCCAGTCATCTCTTATCTTATTACACAAGTCAGTCTTGATAATTTTCATTGTAAAGAACACTCTCTCAATAATTTGCAGTCGTAACGGGTAAAATCTGAGGATTCATTTCTTTTTGTTTGTCACTAGGCAAATCGATTGAATATAGTATGTCCATTCAAATCAACATATTTTTTTTTACAAGACACAGTCACATGAAAATATACAAAAAAAACACCAAACAGAGACAAATTCGAGAGGAAGGAGGGATTCTATTACTCACATTTAGATTTAACCCACGCCTCTGTCTCATACAATGCCACATAAATAAGCAAAATCAACAAATAGAAAGTAGTCAAAAAAACACAAACAGCCTTTACAAACCCAACCCCCCCCCCCCCCCCCAACTTAAAAAAAATATAGAAATTCATATTCCAGCATTTAGAGTAGTATGGAGTATAGAAAACACTAATAGCCTTTACACGAACAGCCCAACTCCTTTTTCACACTTCCTGGTTCGTTCCAAATACTCTTCCAGATCAAAAAAGGAGCTGGGCTTAAGAAGGGGGCTGGGCTTAAGGGGGGCAGGCCTGGCCTACTTGAGGACAAATATATTTTAAAAAAAAAAAAAAAAAAATTCCTTTAAACTTTCAGAACAGAAGGGGGCAGTCGAGCCCCCCCGTTCCGCCACTGGCTACACCTTTCTTTCTCCTGCAAGCATATGCGTAATTAAGAACACGGGGTCCTACCTATAGGGGAAATATCTTGATGGTTTTGTTAGTTGCCAATTTTTCTATGCGCAAGTTCTCAATATTTGTTTTCTCGGAGAAGAAGCGAATATACTGCCTTTACTCCTATCTTTGTTTTCTTATACCTCTTTAGCCCTTGGGGAGGTTGGGCCTGCCTATTATTCTTTTTTCGTGGACACACATGCACACATGTCTCTATCCCCTGTCTCTATTTGTCTTTTGCATAAATATTCAGATAAATTTGTCATATATTTGTTGTATATTTGTCAAAAAATAAGATGATTATTTCTTCCTAACGACTCTTTTTTATAATTCCGATGAGATTTTTATCATAAAGAGGGTTGTCTCTCTTTAGTTGCATTAGTGGCTCATGATCGGTAAAGACTTACCCATATTACCTTGGGCCACAGCCCATCTTTATTCCTTCATGCTTTTCCTCTTGGATCTCCCCCTTCTTGGGCCGCGGTCCTATCATAGTGTATTTTTGGAAAAAAGTCCACTCCATCTCTTTTAACAAAATAAATAAAAAAGAAATTATTGATTTTGGAATGAGACGAAATAGATTGCCTAATAACATCTCAGAAAAATATTAATTATATAGCACGTTTGCAACTAAGGGTGGGTACTGGAATGGTCAATTTCGGTACTCACTAAGATGCAATTTTGTTGTTCCGTTTCCATTTCGTATTTTATAGAAATGGAACCGAAATTTCAAAATTGGAATCGAAAATTCAAATTCGACGTATAGGCTCTTTGGGACATATTTTTTTGAGCCTACTAAGCCAAAAATGTTTTTAGGACTGAATTTTTGGAAGATTTTTATGTTATTCATCATAAATTAACAATAAATGTAAACATTCATCCCAAAATTATAGATTCTAAAATAAACATTCAAGCAAATTTCATATGTTATATTTTATTTTGATCCCTATTTTTTTATTAAAAAAAAAGAACTGAAATTTTCGCTATTTTTTAGTTATTCATCATAAATTAACAATAAATGTAAATATCCATCCAAAATCTAATTCTAAAATAAACATTCAATTAAATTTCATATGTTATATTTTATTTTGAGTATTATTTTTTTTTATTTTATTTATAAATACCGAAAATTGCCAAAAATGACTTATAGTTCTAATTCCGATATATACCGGAATCGAAACCGAATTTTTAGAATATAAAGTGGAATCGGAGATTTCAATTCTTAATAAAAATTTTGCCTACCCTTATTTGCAACCGACAAGAGGAGGGTACAGTCAGATTTTTGTGCTACATAGTTCTACAATGAACGAGCAAACTCGTGTACTAGAGGAAGTGGAGCGGTGGTGATTCGAAATAATGATAGGAACTCAGATATAAAAAACCAAAATTCTTAGAGATTAGCAAAAAAAAAAAAAGAAAAAAAAGAAGAAGGAAGTAACCAATTTAACTATATTTTCCAAGCATGATCATAGGAACACTCACGTCCCAAAATATACAATTTGAGTCATAATTAGTGTACATTAGATGATTCCATCACTATAACACTGCACTAGAAAGAGTACTAACAAGTCCCAAATTTATCTATTATGCCCAAAAACTCGCAGAGATTCAATAATGAACACATTAATATCTCTTCATGACATTCTTTCCTTATTTTTCTATTGAGGAGTAGCTCCCACATTACAGATTCAGAATATCTGTACAAAAGGTCCAAAGACAAAAACTTTGGGAAGAGTTTCTATTTCCGTAAGGTATAAAACAAAATTTCATTGTACATTGTGATCTTATGGCCTCAGTATTTTCCTTTTTTTGTCAAAAGAAAAAGAAAAAATACCTTTTTCTTTTCTTTTTTTCCTCTTTAGAGAAATACAGAACTTTAGTAGGCAGTGCTTGACTTGCTTCGGACCAAAGTTGACCGACTGGGGCAGATGGATTTACAGAGGGACCAATTAAAGTGTCATTACGTGGCATCCGGTTTATTTATTTTTTCTGAGACATTCGAGCTGTAATAGGGCTGAAGATTACGTGCCATCACGCTCGCTGCAATAACTAGTGCCGCGTCAAGTTCATCACCGACTGAGATCCACTGCTTTAGCATGTGTTCTTCACGCCCCCTTCATGTACAGCACCGTGTCAGATGCGCTGCTCGGCACGTGATATGGATGTGTTCGCGTTTGGCAAATTCAGACTTCCATTTTCCAATGAGGCTCCATATGCCTTTGAAAATGAAAAAAGGAGACGAGGGAAAGAGCTCCCTCACCCTGTGTCAGTGAATCCTGAAACGAGAAGTTGCTTTCAAACAATATAGAGCCGTTCCTATCTCTTGGCTCTCTGGATCATGCTGTTGGCTGCTAATTACAGCGTCATGCGCATGCCCATCACTTCACCAAAAACGCAGGGTTGCTTTACTTGGTCTTCAAGACATAAATATAACCCGCAGTACTACTGTGTGCAGAAACATGCAGTACTGTTTTTAGGGAGGTTCCGGACATTTTCGTGTATCCGCACTGTCCCGAGGGTGATTCTTTTTTCTTTTCTGTTTTTTTGTAGGGCTTCAAAACTGTCTGGGAAGGAAGACTGGTCTAAGCTCGATTTTGCATAATCGCAATATGGAATGGAAAAAGCTGCGCATGCTTTGAAGCTTTTTATCGAGTTAACAGCGTCCAAACAAAAGATCTTAATTGCCTGGAAGCCTTAAAGAACCACTGCCAACGGCCTTAACCAATAGTACATGGAATCGCAACTCTCATTGATGGCAGCAGCTTTTGGCACACATTTCATCTCATGGCTGGTACTGAATTCAACCTTTTTCAGTATTTGCGTCGGCAGGGGGGTAGCTCACTCCTGCACTCCATAGCATGAGTGAATTCGTAGGACCAAATGTATTTTGTCAACTTTACGAACCGAACCAATGGGTTGGCACTTTTAGCACTCTCAGGCTCCATTACTACGCCCACGGCTGCTGTCATGACCGGCCTACAAAACTCTCTCTCTCTCTATAAATGAAATGAGAAGGACATTAACCAATGACAAATTTAACAGTCGTACAGTAAATCATTGCCTTTTCACGTGCTTTTGTTGCTTTTCGGTCTATGAGCTCTTTATGTATGGAGTCCACACTATCTCTCCCCCTGTTCTTTACCCCTGTGTATCTGGGTCTGACATGCGAAACAACGACGCATGAGATCGATAGGCCCTAGGGTTTGTGCAAGAGTACAGACAAGTGAAAGTGATTCTCGCCGGACAGCCAGCTGGCCTAAGTCCTGCGGAGCAGATACAGGAGGATCCCCAAGATTGTGATCCTTTTGTGTCCTGGGGTAGAATCGTACGATTATTGCAGTTGGCCAATCTGCTCCACGCATAGCTTGTGAATAGGCTGAGTACTCTCATGACACATTGACCTATACGGAGATATTTTTCTTGGGCAGCGATCCAAACTCTATGGGCATTAAAAGTATCTCTACAGAAGTTTCAGTTGGGTTTTTTCAGTTCCCACCCTTGACTCTGCAGCCAACGCTTCAAGTCGTGTTTTACTGTCACCGTCCCCGCAGTTGCTCTAGTTTCCTGGAATTGTTAAACATTGACGAACTCGGTAAAAACAATTCCGGAAACAGCCAATGCTTCACGTTGTATTTCTAATTTCTTGGGTCACTCCTGCGACAAGATCATGATTCATATTTATCTGAAATTTATTAACCCCTTAGGTGAGTTACATTACAATGAATTTGTCTGAGTTTCTAAAAATATATTTGAATGAGTAGTAATTTTTATTTACTACAAAAGTCTATAAACATAAGTCCAAAAATAGTGAGATAAGTATCAGCTCATTAGATGTAACATGTGCTTTTCTGTGATTGAAAATCTATAAAAAGAGCATGTCATCGACACTTTATCGGATAAAGAAGTCTACGTAAGAAATTATGATTATTCATTGTCTAACCACTAACTGATGGTCCTAAAAGTGAGAGGTAAGAGTGAAAAATTGATCGACTCAATCCAACCGAAAGGGGACAAAGTCTAACAGTACTAATCTTTGGTAAAAAGTTGGATGAGATAGAAAAGGTCTAAAAATAATAAGGTCTGAATTGCAAAATGGGTCAGGGGCCAACAATTTCCCTACCTAGAGAGGAAGGAGCAAGGATATATATATATATATATATAATATAGAGAGAGAGAGAAGAGAGAGAGAGAGAGAGAAAGGAAATGGGCAAAATGAAAGGTATGCACTTTCTCACACTCATAATTGTACCAGCAAACAAAAGATACAGAAAAATAGTAATTAACAAAGGCATCGGAGAAATTCTCCTACGGAAAGGACCCTGAATCTTAATTTGTTCTCTTTACTTGGAGAAGGAAAGAAGGAAAGTCTGAGCCTTTCAACCCGTCCTAATCGTTGGACCTTAGGCCTAGTCCCTCAGGTTCTTAGCCCAGTAAACTCTGTGATAAGTCGGTTAAATTTTGACTTCATCGAATATATATATTAACAAACTCATAAAAACATATCACAACACTAATCAACAAACACCGTAGATAACTCTAAGAGATCACTGGTCTCATAATTATTATGTTGATCTCATATATAATTATATTTGCATGGGACAATGAACTGCACATACCTCAAAACTACACGTTCTCATTTAAATTTTGTTAAATGTTTTTTTTACTCTTCAAGACTATTTTCAAGGTCATTGATCCCATAATTATAATGTTTATATGAGATGAATTAGATGACACAGACTCCAAAATTAATAGAGGTAAATGTAAGTTAAGTCTCTATAGATTATTAAATCGATACTTTATTATTAAAAAAAAAAAAAAAAGATGATAGAAAAAAAAAAAAAAAATACTTGGTGTCCTTCCTGAGTTCTTCTAAGAAGAATTCAACAGCTTAGGATCTCTGAGTATATAGGGTTCACTTTTAAAATTAATCCTGAGCCATTAGATTCTTCGTAGAAGAATCTGAGAAGAACCCAAAAAATAAACCAAACATTACTAAAAAAAAAATATACATAGCTTCAAATGCACTTAACCAATCAATATGGCATTAATTTCCCAACTCCTATGGTTGCAATATCCGAAATGTTCTCTTACAGTAGTACGGCTAATTAACTACATTAAGATGAGAACTTTGCCTCGAATCAAGTCAAATCTCCAACCACAACACATAATAGTAATTTCACAAGAAAATAAAAACATAAACAACATTTTGAAGTATGACTTTGAGATTAGAAGGTGAGGCTTATTGGTAAACAATAAGCTCAAGCGCATCTGTCTTGACTCTTGAGCATGCAAATAGCCTAAGAATCTTCCAAACACGTTGACACCTCCAATTGAAGGATCCGGTAACGTGTGTTTCCTCGAAGGTTTAACCGCCGCTGGTATTTTTCTTCTCCATTTTGTGGGCCGCCGCGGGTGTTGTTTTAAGAAGGTTGTCGTGCATAGAGTATTAATTACCAATTTATTATAACGCGGTAGAGACGCGGGCGATGTGCATGACAAATCGTTTTCGCCTCATGTTCCACTTCCACAGCGAAAATTCCACCCTTTTTTTGTCTTTTTTTTTTTTTTTATACATTTTCTATTCTTAAAATCTTGAGACTATGAGATTATGTTTGGATATTTCCTAAAATACCTTCTCCTGTATTACTATGGATTTGCAATGGCGAAAGAATTAATAGATTTAAAATTTTTGAAATGATTTCCTTCGAAATTAGTAAATCATTCATTGCTAAATTAGCTTTCTTTGTTAATAACACTATACCCATGTTGTCTATCAATTAATAGATTTAAAATTTTTGAAATGATTTCCTTCGAAGTTAGTAAATCATTCATTGCTAATTAGCTTTCTTTTCTAATAACACTATACCCTTGTTGTCTATCTAGTTCGAGTTTGCTCAATTTTTTTAATTTAGAGAGTTAATTTTTCCTTATTTATAATTAACGCATTTCCTTTTTTTTCTCTTTTTCTCTTTTGTTGCTAAAGACATCTTCTAGATGTGGTGTACAACAAATGATGCATATATCACCAAAAGAAAAAAGAAGTACTAAACTTAAAAACCGCAGTTATCTCACTTCGGGGTCGACATTCTTCGACAATAATACAAGGAGACGCGATAAGACGAACTATCTATTACGACAATCACCAACATCGCCATATTTGTTACGACCAAAACAAGTATCATCAAGCATAAGCAACTACCTTGTCGATTACTTTGGACCAAATGAAGGGAAGTTCAAAGATATGCATTTCGAGCACTTGCAAAGGTTTGAGCATATACGTACCATTCAAAACATGTTGGGCTCCTATCAAAACATTCCAAAACTGGAGTCCCTCTTGCCATGATAACCCAGAATCCCGACATCAAAACCCTAATTCGTTACTAATCTATCCAAAGGGACCAAACACAGATACTACAAAGTTAGAAAACAGTAACCAGGAATCCGAATTTAGAAAATATACAGCTAGCTTCTACATCAAACCCTACTGCAACTAACGAAACTACAACCCTAGAAGGAAAGGCCAACATTCCTTTGAACAGCAACAGCATGCACGGGATACTTCATCTCACAGGACAGCTTCAGAACCTCACTGAGATCAACTGGGTGAGCCACATCTTGAACCCAGGAGTAATGGCGCACCAACTTGGCCACCCAGAGTGTCACAGTGAGGAGCCCTAGGTTCTTGCCCGGGCACACCCTACGCCCAGCACC
Organism: Morella rubra; assembly: GCA_003952965.2. NCBI lineage: Eukaryota > Viridiplantae > Streptophyta > Magnoliopsida > Fagales > Myricaceae > Morella > Morella rubra. Next base: position 20,220,047 of record CM025854.1, read on the forward strand.
AAAGGGTGCCAGCCTCAGATCACCACCCCTCACGTCGACGTTAGCACCGCCCTCGCTCTCCAGAAACCTCTCCGGCCTGAACTCTAGTGGGTCCTCCCACACGTGCTTGTCATGCGTGATGGCCCACATGTTCACCATGGCGGTTGTGTGAGCGGGAATAAGCATCCCGTTGCTCAGCAGGACGTCCGACGTGGATAAGCGGGCCCAGGAGAGCAGCGGGCCGGGCGGGTGGACACGGAGAGTCTCTTTGACCACAGACTGCAAGTATGGGAGAGCCGCCACATCAGCGTCAGTCACGCTTCTATTTCCCACCACGCCGTCTATCTCTCTCTGAAGCTTTTCTTGGACATCTGGATGTAAAAGCAACTCGGCCATCACCCACTCAGTCAACAAAGCAGTAGTATCAGTGCCCCTGAAAACCATTTCCTGCAGAGTTCAAAGTCAGTAATATCTCATAACTATTATTATTTTTTTGTTCACGAGTAATAAACATCAACCAGAACCAGAAAAAGAAAGGCTGTGTAGTGCGTACCCACAAGACGGCCACCATGTCATCCTCTTGAAGCTTCTCTTCGCCATCCAAAGAGAGCAAGACATCAACGAAGTCAGCATTATCAGATAGCTTTTGGGACTGGCTGATTCGGTGTTCCTCGATTATGCCTCGGACGAGTTTTTTCACTCGGGGCACGAGTTTAGAGCAACGCTCATTTATACGAAACGGGTCATAGAAATAACTCAGCCACGGAAGATAATCAGACCAGTTGAAGGCGCCCAATAGCTCAAACCCTTCTTTGACCATGTCTTTAAGGTCGTCCAATTCTTTGGCATCATGCTCCGGGTTGTACCTTTTGCCAAAAACGCTACCCATGATATTGTTCAAAGAGGCAGCTTGGAGGTGCTTCCTTAGAGACACGGTGCCGTTAAGTTCTTGTTCAGTTGCTATGCTGCGCAGCATGGCGACGCATTCTAGCTGGCGGCGGGATTCGTGTGCCTTAATGCGGAGGGGTGCGAAGAGATGGGACGACGCGATCCTCCTCAGAAGCCGCCAGTAGGTTCCGCTTGGGGCAAAGCCAATGGCACGGCCGAACATGAGGCTCTTAGCCGACTGCTTGAGCGGTCGGTCGGCAAAGTGTGGGGAAGTCAGGATTTCTCGGGCAGTATTCGGGTCCGAAGCCACGACCACAGGAGTCGAGCCGAGGCTAAAAGCCATGAGCGGAGTGTTAGCTCGGCCCCAAGCCATGGCAGCTAAGGATCGGTGCGCCAGGCCCCGGCTCAGCGTAAATAGGCTCCCAAAGATAGGAAGACCCCGAGGTCCAGGGATGGCAACTAGACCTCTTTGGTTCCTTCCGTTTTTCCACGCAATACCCCCAGTCGCAAAAGCCCACGTGAGAAGGGCAAGGGATATAAAGGCCATGAAAAGAGCGAACAGAACATACACATCAAGAAGGTTTTCGGACCCAATAAATGCTGGGAGTGTAAACACCCACCAGCTTGTGTCCTTTGTGTCGAAAGCCGACACCATGCTTGAGGGAGAATGAAAAACTTCTCTTCTTCGAGGTGAAGGAAAATAAGAACTTGAAGAGACTGAAAGAAGGATAGTAGAGACTTCGGGTGTCTGCACTCTGTGGTTTTGGTGGTGTAAATGGAGGTGGGCTGCAGAGAGGCTATATATAGGGGATGTCTCGAGCGAGTATGATTAGGTTAGAGGAGGTTTTCGTACACAGAAGAATAAGTATTTTCTGAGAAAAAATAGAAAATGAGAGGAGAGGGATAATTTCACGTGGGAGGAGGGAAGGTCTGCATGAGAGAGAAAGACCGAGGGCGTGGAATGTTTATTTGGTGGGGCTGATGAGTAGGGCGTTATACATTGAAGAGAGCATGTTAAAATGTTGGGGCAGAGCATTCAATTAAAACCAATTGATTTTCAGAGGTGAAACGGCGAGCGAAATTTTGAGAGACAAGAGGTGTCGAAACGGGGTAACGCTTACGCTTCATGTAACGCATTGATTGCCGTGATGGTTTGAATTTAATGTGCAACAGGTAAGAGATGAGAGAGAGAGAAAGGTAAGAGTAGATTGCAGACTATTGTTATATATGGAGTTACATTTGTTGTTTTAAATAGGCTTATTATCTATGCGTTTGATGCGTAACATTTTATGCTTCTTAAAATTTTAATATAATAAAAAATTATAATATAATTTTTTTTATTAAATTATTATTTTTTATTATAATAATATAAAAATTATCTCTCTCTTTAATTTTTTCACCAAATTTAATATTTTAAAATTTTAACCTCCTAAAATTTTAACACCCAAACACAACAGTTGATCATGTGATAAGGCCCATTATCTACTTAGTCTCTATAAAGTTTTTTTGGGTCATAAACCACAGTAATCCATAATTCCTGTTTACATATTTTCGTTTACTCCAAAATTCATATTGGATGTAAAATTAGGACAACTAAGCATCATTGGACAACCAACACGTGTCCTTGCTGTCATTGTGCTCCACAGTCATACCACCACTTGGCACCCTCATTTTACACTTGGCCCTCTTATTTTAAAACAATTCAACATCCCCTCCAATGTCTTTTCTTTTTTTTTTTTTTACTCTTCAACCTCTTTTCTAAATTAAACATCAAGCCTTCCTTGTGGTCAAGAAACACTTTGATATTGAGCTCTAACTTGTTCAAAATTTTTTGGATTTGGGGGGAATTTGTTACCAATCAACTGGCCACTGATTTTTGGTTCTCGAATGGCTTCAAATTTTTCAGTATCTTCATCTCGGCTGGTAATAGTAGCAAAGTTTGTGGCATTTGGGGATACGACAATGTTCACACGGAGCCACCCTTTTACAACTACAGTGTAAGTGCTTGGTTGCGAATATCTATGACGAAAGAGAACCTATACCGCCGTTTTTATAGTGCGCTCAATTTGGCAAGCCTCGATTAGTAGTGAGGAGATGTTGGGAAATTTTCCCAAATTATTTCAATAATAGCAATAATTTATAGTGACCATATATTTTTGGGTGAATCATATGGACGCAAATGAGCATGTAGGACCGGAGCAAAATCAAATGGAGTTCAACGAAACTGATCAGGGCTTACCTTCGGGATATTTATGAACCCGATGAAGGAGGAAAATGCAGATGAAGGAATTGGTGAACTTAGATGCTTTTCGCGAGTGCTCTGCTCGATCTCTCCAACGGCGCAGAGGTCTCTCAATGAGTGCTTTGCTTGCCCTTTCTAAGGTTTTAATGCAAAATTTTCAGAATTTTCTTCCACAGATAAGTTCAAAATGCAAAGTGTCGCGCGAGGGGTTTTAGGGTAAAGGCGTGGAATTGTGGATTACTTTAACGAACAATTTAGGATAAAAAAAAAATCCATAAAGACTGGTTAGAGAACGAGTCATAGCACAGGGATCAAACCTTTTAATTTTGTATGACTTTGGAAATAGTTGCTGAGGAGCCGTATAAAGTGACTAGCTGCCCCGTAGTAGCATATTTACTTCTTCTTCTTCTTTTCTTTTGTGTGTTCTATACAGGTTTTTTCGCATATTATTTGGGGAAGGGTGAATGTGAAGATATGTTATTCAGTTTTTCTTATTTTAGCAGTTTTCTCGGGGAAAGTTTATTTGTTTTTTAGTTTTAAAAACAATAAGATACATCTTGTTGCATTAACCTTGAAAAATTATTAAGCCTAGCTCTTATAAATTTGAAAAAAATACATTTTTCATCAACGAATTATCATGTATTTTGTACTTTACATCTTAAATTACCACGTTTGAGAGATCATATCTACAAACTACCCATCTCTAACACATTATACCATTTGTCTATTTTTTTCCCGTCAAATTGAATGAAAATAAAAGAAAAAAATTAATACGAAATGTGATTATGCTCTTAAAAAATTGTTACATTTTAAGAGTATGATCATCATTTATTTTAAAAAAAAATCACTTTTCTGCTCAATTTGAGAGAAAAATAAATAGATAATAAAATATATTAGGGATTGATAGTTTATGAATGCAATGTCTCATATGTAACAGTTTAGGTTATAAAATGTAAAATTTATAGTAGTTTGTTTGAAAAATATATATATTTTTTATAAATTAGTATAGAAAAATTTAGAATGTTTTATTCCACAACAAAATTTTTAAAAATTCAACTATAAATCAAGACACCAATATGATTCGAATCCACAAACTATATCATGTAAAGGTAGAATTTGAATCCACACTAAGCCAAGAGTATCATTCATAACTAGGACACCTTGGTAACACTTTTATTGGCCAATAGAATGGATCGCTCTAATTATTAAGTCGGCGCAGTTTTGGTATTTGATTGTTACAATTTTAAGGTGATTAAAATTTTAGAGCATGAAAATTAGTAAAAAAGTAAAAATAGTTTATGAGAATCGGTGTAAGAGTGAAAAAAGAAAAGATTTAAATAAATATTATAATAAAAAAGAATAATTTGATGGATGAAAAATATTGTTTTATAATTTTTTTAATTAAACTTAAAATTTTTAAGATTATTTTTTAACTTTTTTAATCAAACATAAAATTTTTAGTGACCATATTTTAAGAATCAAAAACTTATAATTATTATGTGAATTCGAAGGATGACTTACCCAATAAAAAAATATTAAAAAGTTTGTTAGAAAAAAAATACAGAAAAAGGGGCTCGCATCTCTATACATGAGCTATCTTAGGGACAAAACATTAAACATGGTAATAAATGCCCTGAGAGCATACACAAGTCCCATTCGGCTTCCTGCGTTGTTGTTTGGACGACATGTGAAATTGAACCGAAGTGACAAGTATTAATGCTCGGATAGGTGCACCTTCTAGGACTACAACTAACATGTTTTGTTTTGTTTTTTTATAAGCAACTAACACGTTGGTAGGGGAGTTCCGTAGGACTATTTCTCGAATATCCCCGTATTCGTCTTTTTTGAAGGTATATATTTATATATATTTACACATTTTATTTTAAGAAAAAATCTAAGCAATAAAATAATTCCATTAATTTTTCCTAGACAAAAAAAAAAGACATGAAAGAGACTAGTCGGTCGGGACTCGGGAAAGGTGTCCATTTTAGTGGTTGTGGCTTCTCTTCTAGAAGTTCCAGGAAAAGAGAAGCACCATTGCTTGATTGTAAGTTAATGTCAAACTTAATAGCATCTCGCTAAAATATTGCGCGTGCTCTTGTAGTATAGCTTTTTTTTAATATGTTTTTAGGGTTTAATTTGTTGTCTTGCTGCCGTTTTGTAGTGATGTATTTTTTTAAAAAATACCCCTTCATCTATATTTCGTCTCCAAACTAACGAGAAATGTTGAGCTGTTAAAAAATTACACGTCATGGCCAATAGAAGGAGGACACGTGGTCATTTTGCTGACTGGGCTATTGTCCTTGTGGTTCCTGTACACACCACGCTGTCCACACTTTTCTTGTTCTGAAATTGCCCCTGCCACATCAGTAAACATTGAAAAAAATAGCAACGGAAATAGCCCTATGTTCCCAAACCCCTTCGAGCCCCCAAATCCTCCTAACCTTCCATCCCATCCCCAAATAAGACGAACCCTACGTTCATTCACCCCATTATTTCCCTAAACCCAGCAAGCACATATCAAAACCCCAAATCCGTCGGTGATGTCCCATAGACGCTCCTCTGCAGCAAGCAGAGTGAGTGACGGTAGATCAACATCTGAGGAAAGGAGCGACGGCAAGGTGGATGTGAGACCTCTGTGTTTCTGCGGAATCTCTGCTCGAGTAAGGTTAGCAAGACGTCACTCAATCTAGGACGAAGATTCTGGAGTTGCTCACAATATTCTTTTGCGACGGTGAGTTCAGACTTCACTTAATCTCTATGGTAGTAGCTAGCTCTCTCTCTTCCACATTATACTGCACGCCAAGTGTATGACCAATTGACCAATTGGACACATTATACTGCACGCCATGTGTATGACCAATTGGGTCACCAAATTTTACCTTTCAATGATTTTGAGAAGCATGCTTTATGGTATCATCATTTTTTATTTCTGTCTGGCAATATCACATTAGCATTAGCAGATACAAAATTATACCAATAACAGATTTTGAGAGGCATGCTTTATGGTATCGAGACCTTAAGATCTTGTTGCCTTGGAGCAGCATGCATATGACAAGTCTGGTGTATTTGGTATTAGCCCCAGCCCTTAAGGCAAGTCTGTGACAACTGTCTGGTTGATTTTTTGTATTAGCCCCCAAGTCTAGTTGATTATCAATCTACTGGTTTCTCTTATGGAGTGGATACCAATAACTTGTACACTGGAGAGTGCATTTTCATGGAAGGATGGGGAAGCATACGATGCAATCATCATCAATTCTAACTGCTTCGTCATTATAAAGACTCTGATTGTCTTTGCCCAAAAATAATAGAGCACAATTGGCTCAATCACATGTAACTTTCTTGTTTTTTGTTTTTGCATATAATAGATGATTGTGATTTTTTTCAAATGTGCATCTCTTTTGCCGTTACTTTGTGCACTCGCATCTGTAGTTGGTTGGTTGTTGTAGTATGCTCTAGTTTGGAAGTTTTTGTCCCTATGAATATATTTGCTTCCTTTCCCTTCATACGTGGTACAAAGCAGCCGCAAGCTCAAGTCTATTGGTAATGACTCCACAACAATTTTACTTTTCCTAACAAGGATAGATCTTTGGAACTATAAGCCATCCATTGGATAGCTTTTCTCTCAAAGCTTTTTAAAGTGAGGCAAAGAATGAAGAACTGATAATAATAAAGGGATCAAAGAGGTTTCAATGAAAGAAATTGAGGAACCATCCCCAACGTACCTTATGCCATAGCTGCTCACGCGTTAAACTCGTTAGATTGAGCATCATAATTAGTACATGTCTAAGAGCACTGTCCTAATTAATTATTTAAGTAGCAGAAGCTTATACTCTTAATCTTGTACGACTTGATCCAGTTAACTCGTGCAAATGGCCTATAGAAACTGTTATTAGGAATTTAGGACCACTTTCCCCCATATTTATTAATAACATCTTTAGGTTGTAGAAGAAGTTTGAAAGTTTATAGTTGAATTTCAAATTGAATGATTTATTTATTGCCCCTGGATGACCATTTAACTGTTTTTATTTGTAGAGGGACAAGGCTTGCTGTGTTCTTTGAATGGATTGATCCAACCTTTCAGTAGCAATATGAAGATGAACTTGATAGTGTCCTATGCCAGCTAAAGAGAATGGAGAAGAAGTTGAAGATTATGGAGGAGCGACAAAACATAACAGATGACCTCCTGCTTAAACAGAGCTATATGGAGGAGAAGTTAAAAGTATACAAGGAGAAGTTGAAGTCCATGGAGGAGATGTTGAAGGCTATGGATGAGAAGCTGAATCGGCTTAAGTTAGTTATGTTGGGGTCATAGGTTTTATTTTGTTGTTGTATTTACCTTTGTTGTGGTGCTGAAAGCAATTGAATGTAATTGGTCATTACTTTATCTAGCTTGGTAGATGTGTTTAACCATTCTGGTTGTATTTCTTTGAAGGACAACTCATGTATTTACCTATGTTATGGTTCTCAAAGACAAATAAATGTAGTTGCATATTGCTTTTCGAAAAATCAATGTGTTTACCCATTCTACTTGTATCTCTTTGGTTAGTTGCTTTTCTTGCTTTCCAGTGTTACCTATTTGATATTTTTCATCATATTTTATACAAATAACCTAGACAACATTACAGAACCATTTAACTAACCAAAGTATTCATTTTGTAACTAAGATTCAACATTGTATACCAATAACGAAAGCACTCATTTTCATTTAACCCCATAATTCCTGCACCACTTCAAATGCACCATAAACTAAAATACTGAACACCATAATTAAAGTCTGAAAATCACAATTTGCCTTAATATGGACAACTTCAAAAATACATACAACCATTACAGATTATCCATATCCAGTGTCAATCCCAAAATACATAACACCATTACAGATTCTATAAATCCAATGTCAATCCCAAAACACATAATTATACAGATTTTACTACAAGTGGCATAACACCAATCAAACTTTGCTTCCACAAAATGCTAAACTATGCAGAATCCTGCCAAACTACTGGCTGGGTCGAACTACTGGCAGCTTGCAGGGCGAGCGCCTTAGTTGTACCGCTGTGACCCACCTTGAATCCTCGTCTGTAATAATGCAAAGTGAATTTGTAATTAGTAAAGCATGTAATGAAAACTATTGCACTTTTTTTTACAGCTAAAAATGCTTACCTCAGAGATGTTTTTCCTCTTTGTTGTACTCTTCTTGGCAGGCAATCTCATTGCCTGAAATAGATTCGATGGTTGTGATCCTTGCCCCTAATTGTCAACAAATTACATAGATATTTTTCAGCCAATACTAGTAATATGACTTATGATAAACAAATAAGGAAAATATTTTTTTCCATTACTCCATTGCAGTTTTCCTTCAAGACTCTGGTGGCTGTGATGGCTCGAATGGCTGTGATACTTGAACCTAAATGTATGGCATATCACCATTTTGTTATTTGTCATTTCAAATTCAATATGATATAGGGACTTTATCCTTACCTCAGTTCCAGATTTCTTTTGTGGAGATCTTCGAGGTTGTGATGTAGGGACTTGCGTTGACTCGCTAGTACGGGCCTATATAATAAGATCCCCAAGTAATTATTTATCATGTAATTTCAAGGTGAATGAGTTATGATAATGATAAAACAGATCTTACCTCACAAGGTTCTGCAGTCATTGTTGTATTATTTCCAGTAGCCTCCGGTGCTTCACTTGATTGTCCAGCCTCATTCTGAAATGAATCTAATGTCAGTAATTATTCGAAGTATCGTAATAAAACTCAATATCCCATTAATGTCACCTGATTTGCAACTTTCTTCTTGGATGGCTTCTTCGGATATATTCTACAGTTGAGATTTGGCGGGTAATTGCATCTCCTTGCATTATGGCCAAGAACGCCACATGTCCCGCAACGAACCAGTAAGCCACACCGACTAACGTTATACGGATGTTGTGGCTCATCTTCCGCACGGACCCTTGCTTTCCTCGGACGTCCAGGCATAGACCGAATCACAGGAGGTCCTATAGGTAATACATCCGCACGAGGCCACTCTCCTGGTCCAGGCATCGCGTGCGCAACATGTGCGTAAGAAGCGTGGTATACCCCTTCCGATACCAATCATGGACGTAATCCTCAGGGATCAGCTTATCAAAATAAATAGCAGCACAAGCATGCGCACATGGGATGCCATTGAGCTGCCATCCTCTGCAACTGCATTCCCGGGCTTTAATGTTAACCAGTTTATGATCCCCATCAGCTGTATCAACCTCGAAATTGGTCTCATTCGCCCACTGGCAGATGCAATTTCTGTCATCATGTTTGTTCTTCTCAAGCTTCCTCTGTATACGAGGACAGATGTCCCAAGTTGAAGTTTGAAGCATCGCCCGTTTATGCTTGAATCGATTCATCAATAGACGTCTAATATCCTCCATCATCGTCAAGATAGGCTTATCTCGTGTTTCTTTGATCCACGAATTGAATGTTTTGGCAATGTTACTAAGTAGACAATCGCTCTTTGAGGTTGTACTAAATGCGTGACGAGACCATCTTTTAGAGCCAACCTCTGTAAGATACTTCCAAGCTTTTTCATTCACCCTTTCCAAGTCTGTCATGGGTCTTTCAAACCCAGATCTTGTACACGTACATGCTGCCTTACATAAGAGGTCCTTCACAGACTTGTCTCTCCATTGTTTGCTCTTCAAGTTGACGTGCAAGTGTTTCACGCAATGTCGCTGCTCATCATTCGGCACTAGCTTCTCTAGTGCCTCCCGAAGCCCCTACACAACAGTTTGTAGTTAGTATGGAATATCAATACATGATTTCAACTATGAAATAAAAGAGCAAACAAATGGTGTGCACTAACCTTTTACCTGTCTGACATCCAACACCATGGACGCTGATCTTCAGATCTAATATCCTCCATGAGTATCTCTATGAACCACATCCAAGAAGATCGGCGTTCCACCTCTGCCACTGCATACGCAAGTGGGTACATATCATCATTCGCCATTACATATAACAACTGGCCCCCAAATGGGCCTCTTGAGGTGACAACCATCAAGGCAATCATTGGCCTAACTCCAACCAAGAAACCACGTTTGGGAGCCTCAAGCCTGACATACACGTGCTGGAAAAGATGTCCGCTTCTCTGAATCTTCACCCATGAACCAGGGTTCCACTTATAAACAGTCATTGCGTAGTCGCATACATACTTGTACTGGTCCGCATGCCTTCCATAGACCAATTCAAGTGCCATCTTTTTTGCTCGATACATGTAGTTCTTAGAGACTTGTACTTTATAGTCTCTACGGATATTCCCTCCCAATGCCATAAGTGGCATGTTAGGGTCGTCCCGGATGTTTTCAACGTACCGAGCAGCAGTAAATTTGGCATCCAACTTTCTGTTCATTTGGTACGTGCCACAAGTGTGCTTCGAGTTAAATGTCTTGATCTGAACCGCTTCTTTACCATACATAAAGAAGCGTGGATCTGCCAACCACACTTGAGTGCACAAACCGCTGTAACCCTCGTCTTGTCCCTCTTAAGACATTGGTAGTCATAATTATTTTGGATATCGTGCAACGTTAAAGCCTTTTTAAATAGGGCCAAATCTCTAAACTTCATCCCTTTTCAAGGTGCACCGTACCATCCTCCAACTTCTCTTCTCGAAAGTTGGTAGCCTTCCTCTTACGTGGTTTATTCCCATCAGAAACATTATCCTCATTGGTACTTTCCATTACATCATCATCTGAACCCCCAACAATCTTGCGCTCGTCCACTGAAATATCATTATTTGTACCTTGCTCGAACCACTCCATGGAAGCCTTCCTAGCATCATCTCCACTCTCTTCATTTTGAACTACATATTCATATAACTTAGAATCGTCATTAGACTCATAAAAATCACTGACATCAGCATCATTATTATCCCCCCAATATCATCACCAGAATCAATTGCCTCACCTTCACTATTGACACCCTCAACATCCCTCACAATATCCTCGATATTAACACTCACATCCTCAACATGGACACCTTCGGCATCCCTCACAATTTCCTCAATATTAACACATACATCCTCAACGTAGGCACCATCGGCATCCCTCACAATTTCCTCAACATCAACACCCATATCTGTCATACTCCTATCTTCTAGAATATCATCAAAAATCAGATCTTCCTCATTGAGATTTTCTGTTACATCCGATTCAGGCACTAAGACTAGTTGACTAGTAGCATGCGCAACGTAAATCCTCAACGTGTCCCCTTTAAGAAGAATTCTCGCAGTGATCATCAAGACATCAGCGTCACATTTTAGAGGGGTCAAATCATACTAATAGTCATCTCTCTCTAACTTACACCACAACTCCACAGCATCTGCGTAGTTCATAGATGTCTTCAACAACGTCCACAGATGTGTGATTGAGATATAGTCAGGGTTGAGGTCGCCTAAATCGCTAATTTGCCCTCCAATGTAGTCCCCTTCCGAAACACCATTCTCCCTCTATGATGCATAACAATCTTCACCATCTGCAAATTGAACGTAAAAAGTCAGATATTTTAACCAGTCATAATGCCTGGTTCAAACCCAAATTGATCTGAGGCTAATCCAATTGACCAGAGTGAGCAACATAAACCCAAATAGTAGAAAAAATGAAAAGTTATGTGAGAATTGCGAATTATACACCAAATGAAAAAATTACTGAAATCCCTTGGTTATTAGCTAAATAAAACAATCTTGTGACCTACAGTCACCTTATTCTGTAGAGTTTTCTATATTTTTTTTCCCTTTCAAAACCCTAGCCAACAATAAAGTGTTCATTTCAAATCTCCAGCCAACAAGACAAAACAATATTCACTCAAACAGTATTCATAATTAATATTTTTAGAATTAATATTTTCTATCCACTTGACCATTCGGATAGAATATCACTGTAAATCACCGCCCAATACAAATGTGGGTAATGGTAGACCAATCCTGCTAAATATAATATTTTCTGAATACATGACTATTTGAATGCAAGCATGCTCATCCAGGACATTCTATGTATTACCATCCTATTCATGCTGTTAATTAAGTCTAGATCAAATGGTACTTATACTCCCACAAAAACAGAGTGGAGGTTTCAAACTTAGTGGTGGGACCAAAACAACAATTTTTTTTTTAAAAAAATTACTGTCTTAATTTGGGAATATGTAATTCAGAGATATGATTTTCATAAGATGCACAAGGCCGGATGTTGGCCTTTTTTAGTTGGATAATCCAACAAATTAGTCATGGTGGAACTAAGAATTTTTCTTTTGATAAAATGAGAAATGACAAAATTCGTACAATTATTTATTCATCCATCAGTCCAGTTATCATAAAGCATGCCCAACTCTAGAATTTAAAACACTGGGCTTTCTATGTTCAATAAAATGTGTTAGCCCAAGGTTGTTTTGCAAACAATCCATAATTGATTTTGATGATAACAAAAATTCTAAGTGCTTTGAAATTTTTAGATTTTATCTTGTCATTCCACTATTTCTAAAATATATTTCAAAAGATTGAGGTTATTTCTTTAAATTATTTTTAAGTGTACTTGAACACCATTACATAAGTTGATAAGATCAATTTTTCATATTGTAGGTGTTTAAAGAAGTGTTGGAATGGATTGGACACTTTCAAGATGCTGATTTTTCTCTCCAGCACTTATAAGTGTCGACACATTGAGTGATGGTGTCGACACATTGCACTTACTCCAGAATGCAGAATTCATGGTGTCGACAGCATTTTCAGACTAAGTGTTCAATGTGTCGACACATTGCATACCCGAGAGTATGTTTCCGGGCCAAGTTTTAATGTGTCAGCACATTCAATGTGTCGACACATGGTGCGAATTTGCAGAAATCTGGAACGACGCCAGATCATCCAAAATGGTTCAAAAAGACTTTGGAACCCCTCCAACGGTAAAATAAAGCTATTTGATGACCGTTGAAAACCTGGGGCTATAAGAAGAATGAGATGGAGAGAGAAGCAAGGGATTTGCATCATCATTCAAAATCTATCCTTCCAAAGAGAGAGAAAGCTAGATCCAAAGAAATCACTTGCTGATTCGTTCAAGACAAAAGCTTTCATTGTTGAATCTTCTCCTCTTGCTCTTCATTGACGACCTAGCCTCCAAAGAGAGAGAGATTTCTTGAAGAAGAGACAACACACTTGCCCCTAATTTCTAGAGAGAGAAAGTGCTTTGAAGAAGAGGGAAAACGCATCTACCAAGAAAGCTTGTGCACCCACCTACCAAACTTTAGCTTTCCTTTGAGAATCTTGTCTTCTTGCACTCTATTGAGCTTTTCACTTGCTGATTTGGCTTAAAGAGCCATTCCACACGTTGTGAGCTTTCCACTTGCATATTCGGCTTAGTGAGCCATTCTTCATTGTACCCATCTATTGTAAAACATTGAGTGTTGGGAAACACTTGGTCCTACTTGTAAGAGTAGAAGAAATCCCTTGGGTTTTGGGATTTGTGAAGAGAGTTAAAGCGTGAGCTCGAAAAATGCTTTGTAAAGGTTCCTTAGCACCCCGGAAGCTAAGGTGTATTTGCTATTTGGAGAATAGTGAAGGAAGCCCAAGGAAGTCAATAGCCTTGGGGTGGACGTAGGCAAGTGTTGGCCGAACCACCTAAAATTACGGTGTTGTCTCTAACTCTATCTCTCTTATTTTTGTTCCATATCCATATTTGTGGTGCTTTATGCTTTATCATTATTGCTTATATTTTGCTTAGCATTATACTCATTCAGATCTGCATTTTTAATTGTTAAAAAGGGGTATTTTTCAGATCTGTGTTTTTATCGAAAAATGACTAAGTTTTGGATAAACTCAATTCACCCCCCCGGGGTTGTTATTTAGACTCACAAAATGATTACAACTAATCAGCAGCATTTAAGAACTTTATGAGAGTTATTAACTAGAAGTATTTTAAAAAGTTCCATTCTTCAAAATTAGACTATCCTAAATACATTTTCTTTTGAAATTCCAACCTACTTTGATAATTCGAAGCTTAAGAATAAAGTGAACCAAAATGGAAACCACATGGACATCATAAGGAAACCTTAACGATACAAATGTCACCCTGAATTAGTCAAACACACATCTCAATAACAAACGACAGATAAAAGGACAGCTTGACATTCTATGAGAGACCACTTCGTTAACATATGGGCAAACGACAGATAAAAAGATAGCCTGACATTCTATGAGGGACCACTTCGTTTCTATATGGGCAAACGACAAAGTTGCAATTCAACCAAGCGGGTACACATTTCTAGTGGACAATATTCAATTCAGCAAAAGGGCGGACATGTGTAGGTGGACGAATGACAATCCATATCTGTAGCTGGCCCAGTGGTTATTGTCACCGACTGCCTTTATGGCTTCAAAAATTCCATATAAAGCCCACCGAACATTCCCAAAACAGAAAAGCTTCTAAAAGTACAGACATTTTCAACAACAATGACGTATACACTTTAAATAGAAAACCATATAACAAGCTGAGAAATTCCCTAAATATTTCGTTACTTACCTTTCGAAAACCTTAGGTAGACAGCGTTAACCACCGATGGAATTGAAGACAGCGTGGACTGGGCACGGTTCGATTGTTTGTTCCTTTCGTTTGAGTGATTTGGGGAAAATGGGCAAGGTTCGATTGGTTTTGGGTAAATAGCTAGGGTTCGAGAGTTCAACTAATTTGGAGAAATGTTTAAGTGTTAGGGTGAAAGGGGACACGAATGGGATGGGCAATGGGGGACAAAAGTGAGCGCCAATTTTTTATTGACATGGCAGGGGCAATTTCGGAACAAGAAAAGTGTGGACAGCGTGGTGTGTATGGGAACCACAGGGACAATAGCCCAGTCAGCAAAATGACCACGTGTCCTCTTTCTATTGGCCATGATGTGTAATTTTTTGATAGCTCAACATTTCCTGTTAGTTTGGAGACGAAATATGGACGGAGGGGTATTTTTGGGAAAGGTACATCACCACAGGGGCAGCGGGACAACAAATTGAACCCTAAGAGCATATTCAGGAAAAAGCTACACCACAGGGGCACGCGTAATATTTTAGGCTTATATATATTTACACATTTTATTTAAAGAGAAAATCTAAGCAATAAAATAATTCCATTAATTTTTCCTAGACCAAAAAAAATATGAACAGAAACAGAGACTAGTCGGTCGGTACTTGGGAGAAGTGTCCATTTTAGTGGTTGTGGCTTCTCTTCTAGAAGTTACAAGAAAAGATCAGCACATTGCTTGATTGTAAGTTAATTTCAAGCTTAATAGCATCTGGCTAAGCATATCCGTATACATCGTGGCATTCCTCCTGCAATAAATATACGATTTTGATAAATAATTACAAGAATCCTATTCCAACTAACACAACTGTATCAATTGGTTTGTTGTTAGCATTTCCACACAGGTCTTGAATCCAAATGCTTGGTAACAAAGTCCTTACTTACTACCGCCGAAAAGTAGTCGAGATCTTCATTTTCAATATATTTTCACGTCGCCTTTAATATAATCTTTTTTTAACTAAGTTCATTAATCCGCTATAATGTATGTATATGTGAACCATTCTTGTTAAATAAATAAAAAATACTTAAGTTTACTTCAAGCTCTAATCTTCTATTTTTTGCCCTAATCTTACAGAATTCTAATCAACCTCTGGAGCCATCAATTAGCAATAATTAAAAAAAAAATTACACGAACTGGCTGCGTATAAACAGAAAACAATAATTAAAAAAAAAACAAAAACTAGCTGCATATCTGTCTACAGGGCCTGGCAGCAGCTCTCAAGTATTGGGCCACCTCGACAATTTTTTTAGGCTTGAGACAAGACTAGAGCTGTAAATGAACCGAACTGTTTATGAACAACTCAAACTCGGCTTGTATAAGCTCGACTCAAGTTCGGTTCGTTTAATAAATAAATCGAGTTTAAACATAATTTCTAACTCAAATATTAAATGAGCCAAATTCGGTTAAACTCGGTTCGGCTTAATTTAAGCTCGCTAATAAAACTCATATAAGCTCGACTCAGCTCATTTAAGCTCATTTAAAAGCTCGGTACATTTGTATGTATTATAAATCTCTTATTTATTTGTTGGTTTATATTTAATAGTCACATATTAGTAAAATATGCATTTGATTATATTGATATATGAATGAATGAGTATTATCTATAAGGATTTGTTATGCCCTCTATATATTAAATATATGTTGTAGATCATTTTTGCCTATTAACATAAGTTATATATGAATCTAAATATTTTCTAAAATAAAGTTCGCACAAATGTTAAGTGTTTATGATATGTCGTGTATAATATATTATGAAACCATATGTCGAGGCTTGATTTGAGTTTTGTTTGTAGTATCTGTGTTTTCTAAGCTCATATTTTTTTGGTTGGGTCAAGTTTGAGCTCGACTCGAATAAGCTCAAACTCGAATCATGTATATATTTTTAATCAAATTCGAACTCGTTCGAACACCACTGCAAAAATTCGATTCAAGCTCAACTCGAACTTAAACTCGCATGTATATCTAACTAACCGAGTTTGAACCGCCAATACTCAGCTCAACTCGCCTCTAATACAGCTCTAGACGAGACCATTTGAGTTGTAGCCCAATGTCTTCGAGTTGTAACGGAGCAACCCTCTAGAGCCAACAACCGACTCCTCCAACTTCCAACTACCTCGCCAACACGCGAGCTCGCAGGCGGAATCGCACGCCGACCATGTCCTCCACCACTAGCAGCAGCGAACCACCACTCCTAATCCCCTCAATCCCGGACGACGTCGCTCTGAATTGCCTGGCACGAGTTCCCCGGTCGTACCACCCGACCCTATCCCGCATCTCCAAGCCAATTCGGTCCCTCCTTTCGTCCCCTATCTTCTTCACCGCACGCTCTCTACTCCAGTCTACTGAACCCCTTCTTTACATCTCCATCCGTTCCCCCCTCTCCTCTTCTCTCTGGTTCTCTCTAAGCCAACCAAATGACCAAAAAAACCCTCGCTCCCTTGTCCCAATCCCACCAATCCCCTCCCCGTCCGTAGGCTCCTCCTACGCCGCCCTGGACTCTACAATCTACGTCTTCGGTGGGTGCGCCAACGACGTCCCTACGTCTCACGTGTGGGCCCTCGACTGTCGTTACAACAAATGGCAACGCGCCCCGAGCATGCGGGTCGGGCGTGAATTCTCCGCCGCCGGAGTCGTGGATGGAAAAATCTACGTGATGGGTGGGTGCGTGGTCGACACGTGGGCCCGATCGACCCACTGGGCCGAGGCGTTCGATCCAAAGACTGGGAAATGGGAAGCGGTGCCGAGCCCGATTGAGATCCGGGACAAGTGGATGCATGCGAGTGCGGTGGTGGACGGGAAGATCTACGCGATGGCGGATAGGGGAGGGATCGTGTACGACCCAAGGAACAGGGTGTGGGAGAGCGTGGAGAGCGAGCTGGACTTGGGGTGGAGAGGGAGAGCGTGCGTGGTGGATGGGGTTTTGTACTGCTACGACTACTTGGGGAAGATTCGAGGATTCGATGCGAGGGAAAATAAGTGGAGGGAGCTGAGGGGCGTAGATAAAGGGTTGCCTAAGTTTTTATGTGGCGCAACAATGGCTAATGTGGGAGGGAAGCTGGTAGTGGTGTGGGAAGAGAAGGGAAAGGGGAGTGGGAAGGAGATGGAAATCTGGTGTGCGGAGATTGGGTTGGAGAAGAGAGAGGGTGGTCGAGAGCTATGGGGAAATATTGGGTGGGTGGAGAAGGTTCGCACCGTGCCAAGTGGGTCGTCAATCGTGCACTGCATGGCGATTGCGGTTTGATATGTTTGGAACATACGAGGTACGCGGTTTACTTACCGATTATGCATCTTTCTGTTATGTTTCGCTTGCAGAACATTGTATTCGGTTAATGTCTGTGTTGGACCATCTATGTCGGGTGTATAAAATCAGACTTGGGTTTGCAGTGGTGCGTAGATGTTAAAATACTGGAGGCTAAGTTGTTTTGCAGGCATTCTGTAGTGAATTGGTTCTCTGTTTGCTCAGGAGTAGGAAAATTGATGGTTCGTTTGCACTAATCTCATTTGCTCAGGACTATGAATAAATTATTGGATTTGTAATGCGTTTATGGTTGCATTTTTTGATCCATGTTTATGGTTTTTCCTTCTCTCTGCTGATCTGCTCTAGTAGGAAGTGGAATGCTATCCTTCCATTGGAGCAACCTAGGAGCCCATGATTCTAGCAATAAGCTGCTGCCATGATTGATCTCAGGGAGTGCTCTTCATAGAACTGTTTGTAATATTAAGTTTGTGCTTTGAACCATTTCCAGATTTGAATTATCAAGAGCTACTGAAAAGAGTGGCCCTTGTCGTGCTTGTTCTCCATATACTTGCACTTCAATTAGACGTGCAGTTTAGATCTTTGTATGTATGTTCAGGTTATTTGAGTTGTCATCTTTAAAGAATTCTCTGGGCTAAAAATAGAACTGAGTGTCAGTGTTTCTATTGAATGTAAACCTTGAGATTTAGATCTTAATATTGTTTGCTTCTGTATTTTCATGATTTCACCTAAATTGATCTCCTCTCAGAATCCTCATATCAACTTATCTGTCCCAAGCCCGAGTTTGGAACAATATCAAATCCCTGAACCAAGCTGTTATATCTCCCTTTTTTTTTCTTCTCTCAAGTAAAGAAGCATCTCATGGGTAAGGTTCACCACAGCTATGCTATGAGTATATCAGTAGCGTGATAATACAGAAGCAAGACAGGAAATGTCTGTTAAGAGAAATAGGTCTTTACTATATTATAAGTAAAATGTGTGTTTTACTATCCAATTAACCAGATAAATGGCAGGGATAGGTTGATAACTAATTTGGAGACGATAACTATTTCGGGTCTTCTTGAAAGTTGCATTTGGGGAAGTTTGAATGAACATGTGTTTCTTGAACTATCAGCAGAGCCCTTGACTTTTCTCGTGCAGGATCCTCATGCTTGGTTGTATGCTTCCTTTAGACGACATAGTTTTTGAACCCAAGTGCAACTTATATAATGTTCGGATTTGTGTTCTGGAAAACATATCCTGTTGGGTAGGGGAGTTCAGTACTCAGTAGTACCTATTTTTCTCAAAGAATTAAAAAGAAAAAAGAAAAGAGCCCCTTGCTGTGAAAGTCAACAAATTACATATTCTACCTTTTAAGATATATGAGAGTTATTAACTAGAAGTATTTTAAAAAGTTCCATTCTTCAAAATTAGAAATCCTAATTACAAGAAATTCCAACCTACTTTGATAATTCGAAGCTTAAGAATAAAGTGAACCAAAATGGAAACCACATGGACATCATAAGGAAACCTTAACGATACAAATGTCACCCTGAATTAGTATCAATCAAACACAAATGTTTGTACAAACGACAGATAAAAAGACAGACATCTAGGAGGGACCACTTCGTTTTATATGGGCAAAGAAAAGTTGCAATTCAACCAAGCGGGACACATTTCTAGTGGACAATATTCAATTCAGCAAAAGGGGGACATGTGTAGGTGGACGAATGACAATCCATATCTGTAGCTGGCCCAGTGGTTATTGTCAGTGCCTTTATGGCTTCAAAAATTCCATATAAAACCCACCGAACATTCCCAAAACAGAAAAGCTTCTAAAAGTACAGACATTTTCAACAACAATGACGTATACACTTTAAATAGAAAACCATATAACAAGCTGAGAAATTCCCTAAATATTTCGTTACTTACCTTTCGAAAACCTTAGGTAGACAGCGTTAACCACATGGTTGAAGACAGCGGGACTGGGCACGTTCGTTGTTTGTTCCTTCGTTTATTGATTTGGGGAAAATGGGCAAGTTCGATTGTTTGGTAAATTAGGTTTTAACTAATTGGAGAAATGTTTAAGTGTTGGGGAAAGGGGACACGAAGGGATGGGCAATGGGGGACAAAAGTGAGCGCCAATTTTTTATTGACATGGCAGGGGCAATTTCGGAACAAGAAAAGTGTGGACAGCGTGGTGTGTACGGGAACCACAGGACAATAGCCCAGTCAGCAAAATGACACGTGTCCTCTTTCTATTGGCCATGACGTGTAATTTTTTAACAGCTCAACATTTCGTTAGTTTGGAGACGAAATATGGATGGAGGGGTATTTTTGGGAAAGGTACATCACCACAGGGGCAGCGGGACAACAAATTGAACCCTAAAGCATATTCAGAAAAAGCTACACCACAGGGGCACGCGTAATATTTTAGGCTTATATATATTTACACATTTTATTTAAAGAGAAAATCTAAGCAATAAAATAATTCCATTAATTTTTCCTAGACCAAAAAAAATATGAACAGAAACAGAGACTAGTCGGTCGGTACTTGGGAGAAGTGTCCATTTTAGTGGTTGTGGCTTCTCTTCTAGAAGTTACAAGAAAAGATCAGCACATTGCTTGATTGTAAGTTAATTTCAAGCTTAATAGCATCTGGCTAAGCATATCCGTATACATCGTGGCATTCCTCCTGCAATAAATATACGATTTTGATAAATAATTACAAGAATCCTATTCCAACTAACACAACTGTATCAATTGGTTTGTTGTTAGCATTTCCACACAGGTCTTGAATCCAAATGCTTGGTAACAAAGTCCTTACTTACTACCGCCGAAAAGTAGTCGAGATCTTCATTTTCAATATATTTTCACGTCGCCTTTAATATAATCTTTTTTTAACTAAGTTCATTAATCCGCTATAATGTATGTATATGTGAACCATTCTTGTTAAATAAATAAAAAATACTTAAGTTTACTTCAAGCTCTAATCTTCTATTTTTTGCCCTAATCTTACAGAATTCTAATCAACCTCTGGAGCCATCAATTAGCAATAATTAAAAAAAAAATTACACGAACTGGCTCGTATAAACAGAAAACAATAATTAAAAAAAAAACAAAAACTGCTGCATATCTGTCTCAGGGCCTGGCAGCAGCTCTCAAGTATTGGGCCACCTCGACAATTTTTTTAGGCTTGAGACAAGACTAGAGCTGTAAATGAACCGAACTGTTCAAGAACAACTCGAACTCGACTTGTATAAACTCGACTCGAGTTCGGTTCGTTTAATAAATAAGTCGAGTTTGAACATTATTTCTAGCTCAAATATTAAATGAGCCAAATTCGGTTAAACTCGGTTCGGCTTAATTTAAGCTCGCTAATAAAACTCATATAAGCTCGACTCAGCTCATTTAAGCTCATTTAAAAGCTCGGTACATTTTTATGTATTATAAATCTCTTATTTATTTGTTGGTTTATATTTAATAGTCACATATTAGTAAAATATACATTTGATTATATTGATATATGAATGAATGAGTATTATCTATAAGGATTTGTTATGCCCTCTATATATTAAATATATGTTGTAGATCATTTTTGCCTATTAACATAAGTTATATATGAATATAAATATTTTTTAAAATAAAGTTCGCACAAATGTTAAGTGTTTATGATATGTCGTGTATAATATACTATGACACCATATGTCGAGGCTTGATTTGAGTTTTGTTTGTGATATCTGTGTTTTCTAAGCTCATATTTTCTTGGTTGGGTCGAGTTTGAGCTCGACTCGAATAAGCTCAAACTCGAATCATGTATATATTTTTAATCAAATTCGAACTCGTTCGAACACCACTGCAAAAATTCGATTCAAGCTCAACTCGAACTTAAACTCGCATGTATATCTAACTAACCGAGTTTGAACCGCCAATACTCAGCTCAACTCGCCTCTAATACAGCTCTAGACGAGACCATTTGAGTTGTAGCCCAATGTCTTCGAGTTGTAACGGAGCAACCCTCTAGAGCCAACAACCGACTCCTCCAACTTCCAACTACCTCGCCAACACGCGAGCTCGCAGGCGGAATCGCACGCCGACCATGTCCTCCACCACTAGCAGCAGCGAACCACCACTCCTAATCCCCTCAATCCCGGACGACGTCGCTCTGAATTGCCTGGCACGAGTTCCCCGGTCGTACCACCCGACCCTATCCCGCATCTCCAAGCCAATTCGGTCCCTCCTTTCGTCCCCTATCTTCTTCACCGCACGCTCTCTACTCCAGTCTACTGAACCCCTTCTTTACATCTCCATCCGTTCCCCCCTCTCCTCTTCTCTCTGGTTCTCTCTAAGCCAACCAAATGACCAAAAAAACCCTCGCTCCCTTGTCCCAATCCCACCAATCCCCTCCCCGTCCGTAGGCTCCTCCTACGCCGCCCTGGACTCTACAATCTACGTCTTCGGTGGGTGCGCCAACGACGTCCCTACGTCTCACGTGTGGGCCCTCGACTGTCGTTACAACAAATGGCAACGCGCCCCGAGCATGCGGGTCGGGCGTGAATTCTCCGCCGCCGGAGTCGTGGATGGAAAAATCTACGTGATGGGTGGGTGCGTGGTCGACACGTGGGCCCGATCGACCCACTGGGCCGAGGCGTTCGATCCAAAGACTGGGAAATGGGAAGCGGTGCCGAGCCCGATTGAGATCCGGGACAAGTGGATGCATGCGAGTGCGGTGGTGGACGGGAAGATCTACGCGATGGCGGATAGGGGAGGGATCGTGTACGACCCAAGGAACAGGGTGTGGGAGAGCGTGGAGAGCGAGCTGGACTTGGGGTGGAGAGGGAGAGCGTGCGTGGTGGATGGGGTTTTGTACTGCTACGACTACTTGGGGAAGATTCGAGGATTCGATGCGAGGGAAAATAAGTGGAGGGAGCTGAGGGGCGTAGATAAAGGGTTGCCTAAGTTTTTATGTGGCGCAACAATGGCTAATGTGGGAGGGAAGCTGGTAGTGGTGTGGGAAGAGAAGGGAAAGGGGAGTGGGAAGGAGATGGAAATCTGGTGTGCGGAGATTGGGTTGGAGAAGAGAGAGGGTGGTCGAGAGCTATGGGGAAATATTGGGTGGGTGGAGAAGGTTCGCACCGTGCCAAGTGGGTCGTCAATCGTGCACTGCATGGCGATTGCGGTTTGATATGTTTGGAACATACGAGGTACGCGGTTTACTTACCGATTATGCATCTTTCTGTTATGTTTCGCTTGCAGAACATTGTATTCGGTTAATGTCTGTGTTGGACCATCTATGTCGGGTGTATAAAATCAGACTTGGGTTTGCAGTGGTGCGTAGATGTTAAAATACTGGAGGCTAAGTTGTTTTGCAGGCATTCTGTAGTGAATTGGTTCTCTGTTTGCTCAGGAGTAGGAAAATTGATGGTTCGTTTGCACTAATCTCATTTGCTCAGGACTATGAATAAATTATTGGATTTGTAATGCGTTTATGGTTGCATTTTTTGATCCATGTTTATGGTTTTTCCTTCTCTCTGCTGATCTGCTCTAGTAGGAAGTGGAATGCTATCCTTCCATTGGAGCAACCTAGGAGCCCATGATTCTAGCAATAAGCTGCTGCCATGATTGATCTCAGGGAGTGCTCTTCATAGAACTGTTTGTAATATTAAGTTTGTGCTTTGAACCATTTCCAGATTTGAATTATCAAGAGCTACTGAAAAGAGTGGCCCTTGTCGTGCTTGTTCTCCATATACTTGCACTTCAATTAGACGTGCAGTTTAGATCTTTGTATGTATGTTCAGGTTATTTGAGTTGTCATCTTTAAAGAATTCTCTGGGCTAAAAATAGAACTGAGTGTCAGTGTTTCTATTGAATGTAAACCTTGAGATTTAGATCTTAATATTGTTTGCTTCTGTATTTTCATGATTTCACCTAAATTGATCTCCTCTCAGAATCCTCATATCAACTTATCTGTCCCAAGCCCGAGTTTGGAACAATATCAAATCCCTGAACCAAGCTGTTATATCTCCCTTTTTTTTTCTTCTCTCAAGTAAAGAAGCATCTCATGGGTAAGGTTCACCACAGCTATGCTATGAGTATATCAGTAGCGTGATAATACAGAAGCAAGACAGGAAATGTCTGTTAAGAGAAATAGGTCTTTACTATATTATAAGTAAAATGTGTGTTTTACTATCCAATTAACCAGATAAATGGCAGGGATAGGTTGATAACTAATTTGGAGACGATAACTATTTCGGGTCTTCTTGAAAGTTGCATTTGGGGAAGTTTGAATGAACATGTGTTTCTTGAACTATCAGCAGAGCCCTTGACTTTTCTCGTGCAGGATCCTCATGCTTGGTTGTATGCTTCCTTTAGACGACATAGTTTTTGAACCCAAGTGCAACTTATATAATGTTCGGATTTGTGTTCTGGAAAACATATCCTGTTGGGTAGGGGAGTTCAGTACTCAGTAGTACCTATTTTTCTCAAAGAATTAAAAAGAAAAAAGAAAAGAGCCCCTTGCTGTGAAAGTCAACAAATTACATATTCTACCTTGTTGACCATCACCATAAATCCAAGTTGGTCCTACAGCTCTGGCCAAATCTTGGCAAAGACGATATCTATTAACATTTTTTTGTTTTTGGTAAGGCTGTAACAGTCGTGTTTGGGGGTGGAGTTATATGAGTACTTATATTGTGAATGGGTGCGGTGTTTGGATGTAAGGAAAATGCTGAGAAAATGTAAATAACCCGATTCCTCCGGTTGGTCTTGAATGTTAGTCCTTTTTCATACATTTTCACTAAAGGTGAGAAATTTTATCCGATAAAAATCGAATACCCGTACCGGAATCGGAATTGAAATTGAAATTTTTTCTTAAAAAATTAATTCAGGCACAGTTTGAGCCCTTAAAAAAAATCAAAATCAGAAAATTTTGATTCATTCCAAAATTTTGTAAGCACTCACCCTTAATTTTCACTTGTCTCTTTTCTTAAATAAGCAACTATTGGGCTAACATAGGCCCATTACTGAAATAGAACAGACCCAAGATTGATCGAATCCTTAAACGCAATTTAAATCCTATATAATGCGAAGGTGAGGTCCAATGGATCTTTGGGCTCAGGCTCACGAATCTGGTCCAAGAAGGCTGCCATCATGTCTCCCCGCGTGGCCTTCGGCCAGCCCAGCTCAAAACATGATTAAGCCACCTATCTCATATCGACGGTGTAGATTAAACCGCAGTCCACAATGAACACGTTTCACTTCACTAAATGCTTCTCATGCAATTTGCAATTCTGAGGGAAAGTATGGCTACAAAAAAAACACGTTTCAGTATATTGTATTATTGTAAGAAAACGAAAGAAAGAAAAAACTTGTGTACCTGTTTCAAAGTCAAATCATTATTTATCTGGTCTAAGAAAGAATATGAGCGCTAGCCATGTATCTTTTCACTTGGCCTTCTTTGTCGTTGTAGTCGCCGTCCGATATTGTGCCTCCGGCCCGGACCATTGGACTTTCAGCCCAAGGCGGTGATAGTAACGGGGCATCCCATCATGCCAAGTACCACCACCCACCTCTGACTCCAACTACTTCGCCGACACTCGCGCTCCTGGGACTTGGGAGCGCACTCAACCGGCCACGGGCCATGTCCTCCTCCACCAGTAGCAGCAGCAGCGAACCACCACTTCTAATCCCCACACTCCCAGACGACGTCGCTCTGAACTGCCTAGCTCGTGTTCCCTGGTCCCACCACTCCAGCCTATCTCTAGTCTCCAGGCCAATCCGTTCCCTCCTCTCGTCCCCTATCTTCTTCACCGCACGCTCTGAGTTGCAGTCCACTGAACACCTCCTCTATGTCTCCATCCGCTCCCTTCTTTCCCCTTCCCTCTGGTTCTGTCTCAACCAACCAAATGTCCGAAAACACCCTCGTTCCTTTATTCCGCTCCCACCTATCCCCTCCCCCTCCGTAGGTTCTGCCTTCGCCACTCTGGGATCCACAATATACGTCCTTGGTGGGTCAACCAACGACGTCCCTACCTCTCGCGTCTGGGCCTTCGACTGCCGTTTCAAGAAATGGCAACCCGCCCCGAGCATGGGGGTCGGGCGAGAGTTCTGCGCTGCGGGGGTCGTTGATGGAAAAATTTTAGTAATGGGTGGATGCGCGGTTGACACGTCGACCCGCTCGACCCACTGGGCAGAGGCGTTCGATCCGCAGACTGCGAAATGGGAAGCGGTGCCGAGCCCGATCGATATCCAGGACAGGTGGATGCACGCGAGTGCGGTGGTGGACGGAAAGATGTACGCATTGGCGGAGTGGGGTGGGATTGTTTACGACCCGAGGAGCAAGGTGTGGGAGGGCGCCGAGAATGAGCTGGAATTGGGGTGGAAAGGGAGGGCGTGCACTGTGGATGGGATTTTATATTGCTGCGACTACATGGGGAAGATTAGAGGATTCGTTGCGAAGGAAAATGCGTGGAGGGAACTGAGTGGCGTGGAGAAAGGGTTGCCCAAAATTATGTGCGGCGCGACCATGGCCAATGTGGGAGGGAATCTGGTGGTGGTGTGGGAAGAGAAGGGTAAGGGGATTGGGAAAGAGATGGAAATATGGTGTGCGGAGATTGAGGTGGAGAAGAGGGAGGGTGGTCGAGAGCTGTGGGGGAAGGTTGGCTGGGTGGAGAAGGTTGGCACCGTGCCGAGTGGGTCGTCGATCGCACACTGCATGGCGGTTGAGGTTTGATGTTTTTGGAAATATAAAGGTACGCGGTTTGCTTACTGATTATGCTTCTGTTTGTTAAGATCCTCTCTCTCTCTCTATCTCTCTCAATAGTGGGTACGCCTGGAGCTGATCACATACTACTTAACAAAGCACACCTTCAGCTTGGTATTGAAAATTACTTCTTCTTCTTTTTTTTCTTAGCTTGAAAATTACTTGAAATGTTCGTGAACTATGCCAATCCTTTTGCAAGTTTTGATTTTGCTTATAATCTCAAACTTCTATAAATTGCTCACCATAAGAGCACCATTTGCAAGAGCACGAGTATTCATCAAGTCCAAGATTAGAAATTTAAAAGCAAGGATAATACCAAGCTGATGAGATAAAAGATGCCATCTATATTTGAATTTGAATTTAAAGGTTATGGATAGAGATCTAATCCTAAACAAATCATGTTTTCGAAACAAATATAATTGAAAGCTCCTTAAATAAATCTCTCTAACTGACTTTTGCCCAATTAAGGGTGGGAAAAAATTCCGGAATCCAAATTTTTATTCCCGGAAGTCATTTTTGGCCATTCTCGGAACTGGAATAAGAAATTCCGGCAAAATTATCGGTCAGAATTTCCGGTTCTGATTTTTTTAAAAAAATAAAATAAAAATAGTGCTGAAAATATTTATTTTAAAATCTAAATTTTAGATGAATATTTTATATTTATTGTTAAAATATGATGAATAACTAAAAAATACCTAAATTTTTTGTTTTTTTTTATTATAAAAAAAAATAGAGTTCAAAATAAAGTATAACATATGAAATTTGTTTAAATATTTATTTTAGAATCTAAATTTTAGATGAATATTTTCATTTATTGTAATTTATGAAGAATAATAAAAAAATCTTCTAAAATTTTGGTCTAAAAAATATTTTTAGCTCATTAGGACCCCAAAAAAATATGTCTAAAAAAGTTTACATGCTGAACCAAAATTTTCGGTTCTATTTCGGTAAAATTCTGGAATGGAACTGGAACAAAAAAAAATTACATTCCGATGAGTATTAGAGCCGAACCAGAATTGGTTATTTTGGTTTTATCAATTTTGGTATCCATCCTTATAACTCTGAAAATATAAAAGTAAGATTAGGTCTTTGTCTCTTCTTTAAACTCAAAATACTCATTTAACACGTTTGGGGTTGAGGTGTTACAATCGTGAATTGGAGTTTGGTGAATGGGATCCCCCCCACATTGCCTAGTATTCCTTGGATTTCTTAATTAATTGCTCAGTAAGTATATATATGGTTACTTTCTTAATTGGCCAAAAGGGCAATATGATATTTGTCCTATGGTTTTTTCTTCACTCTTCTCAAGTGGAAGGGGACTCCTATCCTTTATGTTGGACTAGCCAAGGAGTCCCATGATTCTGGCAATAAGCCATTCTGACGATTGAGATTGAAAAAAACTGTGTTTAAAACTGGGTTTCTGAAGCTCCTCTTGATTCATGTCAGGCGATTTGCATACTGGGTTTCTGAAGCCATTTCATGATGCGAACTATCAAGAGTTACTGGGAAACAAAGGAATGAAAGGGAAAGAAAAGGAAACCCATGGGGAAGCCAATTACTCATTGAGATATACAGCTCAAGATGGTTACAGATAGAACTGTAGTAGTCTTTGTATGTTTTGTAATAAGTTGACCAAGAACCCGATAGTAATTACCAGTAGTCATTGCAAGAACACTTTCCCTCGCGGAAGTGGTGAAACCGAACTCGATCTCTTACAATAATGTCTCTGTTGTAGACAGTTGAAATCAGTTTTATCACCGAATGACAATCTCTACACACCCTTAGGTTTTTCACTATCCTAATTGGCGAATCCTTTGATAAGTGCAGGAGCCCGTAAGCAATAGCCAGTCTCTCGCTGTGGAGACCTAAGGCATGCTCTTTTTCCTCTTCATCAATATCATGCAACACATCATTCGTTGTAGCCAAGTGTCCCTCGTGCTTTAGTTTTCTATCCATTTTATCTAGCATCCGGTATATCTCACCCGTTTCAGGATGCGACTCATCTCCCATCACAAACTGGTGCACTGCAAAGCCCACCTCTATAGAGCTCCAACCATGTTGTTTCTTAGCTTTTTTGCCTTTCATCAGGCTCCTGATCTTGCTCACGCTTGACCACCTACCTAGAGAAGCATAAACATTGGACACAAGCACATAATTCTCAGCACTATGACTATGAGGCTCTACCTCCAGTACCTCTCTAACTATACTTGCACCGAGTTCTTTATATCCATGAGTCTTGCACGCAGCGAGTAACGTTCTCCAAAGGACTGCGTTCCGCTTGATGGGCATCTTTTGCATGAACTCGTAAGCTCGAAGCACAAGCCCTGCGCGACAAAATAGATCAACCATACATCCGTAATGCTCAATTTGAGGTACAATTTCATACTCCGACTTCATGCTATCAAAATATTTACAACCCTCCTCGACCAAGCCAGAGTGGCTACATGCAGACAAGACACTCGTGAAAGTAACAGAATTGGGTCGTATCTCGGCACTTTTCATGGCATGAAACACTTCCAAAGCTTTCTGACCAAGCCCATTTATGGCATACGCCCCGATCATAGTGGACCATGCCATGACATCCCTGTTGGACATGCCCTCAAAAACCCTAATTGCATCATCCACGCTCCCACATTTTGAGTACATGTCTACCAATGAAGTGCCTAAAACAATATCAATGTCAACACCTGCTTTGTCAATATAAGATTGCACCCATTTGCCCAATTCTAGAGCACCCATATCTCCACAAGCCCCAACGACACTAGCTAAAGTAAATTGATCAGCTTTCACATTTCGTTCTTGCATTTCTCTAAACAAAGCTAGAGCCTCATTTGCAAGCCCATTTTGCGCGTACCCGGAGACCATGGTGCTCCAAGAAGCCACATCTCTTTCAGGCATTTCGTCGAAGAGTTGGCGTGCCTCTTCTGCGCAACCGCACACGGCATATAGTTTGATTAGACCGTTAACCACATGGGTTTCGTAGCCTAAACCTAGTTTTGAAACCTGTGAATGGACCATAGTACCCTCGTCGAGCGTTGGTAAATTGCAACAGGCCTTGAGAACGAACCCAAAGGTGAAACTGTTTGGTGAAATGCCGCTGACGTGCAGGTCTTTGTAAAGAGCGATGGCCTTGAGTGACGAGTCGTTCAGGCAGAAGCCCCTGATGATAGTGTTCCACATGAAGAGGTTGGGACGATGGGTCCATGACAATAGCTTATGGGCATGTGCCATCTGTCCGGGTAAAGTAACGGCATAGGACTCGATCAATTTGCTCACCAGGAAGCTGTCATTGGCAAGATTTGTCCGGATCATGTAGGCTTGGATGGTCTTGAGCTCTCTAACCGTGCTGCATTGTTTGATTGCAACCCCAAGTGTGCCGTGGCCCATCATAGGCTTCACCCAAGTGGCTTTCATTCTTCTATAAAGGCGACTTATGAGATTACATTGTTATTCTAGACAGCGTGGCGGTCCATTTCCGCCTTACTCGAGATGGTTATAAACCGCACAAAAAGCCGAAGCGCAACTTGGGAGGGTTTTCTTCCAGACTGCAGCTCCTACGGCCTTATAATTTGCAACGATTGACGCCTAATCTGAAGCTTTATAAAACACATATTACGACTGCCCCTTAAACAAACCAAAAGTAAAGAAAGAACGAAACCAGAGTCTACCATTAACCATTCTTCTTCCTAAACCTCGACAATTCCTTGTCGCCATATCAAAGAATTCGAGTTGTAATCCGAGAGAACGACACGAGAACTATGGCATTGCTTGCGGCTGGTCCGATGACTATTATTCATTCCCTAATAAGTGCGATTTCATAACCACTTAGCCTAACAACTCACTAATCAGTATTTGATTCTTGTACGGAAGACTTCAATGATGGGCAGCTTGATTCATCTTTTCTTTCTCTCTTTAGAAACCTGGCAATTTTCAGTTCATTACCTTCTGCAGAGGTCATCCTGTTGGGGCAATGAAAATCAATGCACTCTGGACATGCATTGCATGTACCTGATTACCAATACAGACACTCAATGCAGATTATATAATATCAACACAAAGGTGAACATTATCGTACAAATAAAAGGAGCCTTTACCAATAGAATAAGCGTTCTAAGACGCAAAGCACCAAACACGTACATCGTCTGTAAATATGATAACAGGAAGTTCCTTATATCTAATATCTCATCAGCCACTATGTACATCTGCAGCATCTTGGACATTGCAATAAGAACCTTACACCTCCGTCATCTTACCAGACTAGTAATAAATGATAGACGCAGAACTCATACCATGTTCCGTTACAAAAATTAGAAACATGGCAGGCTACACCAAAATAGGAGTAATATAAAAATTAGAAACATGGCAGGCTACACCAAAATAGGAGTAATATATAGTAACCAAATAGGAATGCATGTAAGCTCGTTGGTCTACAATCCAAAATAGCCATTCTCTTCCTTTAGAAAGCCCTCAATTTGTTCAAGTGCCTGGAAAAGTACAAAGTTAAATTTTGTAAGCACATAAAAATTACAAGACGATACATTATCCAAAACAGAATTGCAAAATTACTCGAGAGAAAAAAAGGTGAGAGTGGCTAACATTGTACTAGCCAAGTTACATTAGGATCACTGATGAGAGAGAGAGAGAGAGAGAGAGAGAGAGAGAGAGACCTCAAGTGCAATAGCAGTCGGTGTGATATTTGATACATCTCTGTATCCTAGTTTGGCTGCAATATCTGCAAAATGAAAAAGGCAGCCTTGAGCACTTTCCAAATAAGCATATAGTGAATGTGACTTGTACATGAGGTTCTATGTCACAAGGGTAATTGTTATCTCTAAAAAGAAGACAATTACCCAGCATGGTTTCTCATTGATCAAAATAACCACTACAAAGAGGACACCTCTGAGGTCATATAGGCAGCTGACCAAAAGTGTACAGCAATCTATTTTCCGTCTGTTCCTTGTTTTTCTTGGTTACACATAACAACTTTAAACAAAAGGCAAAAAAAAAAAAAAAGAGTTCACATACCTTGTAAAGAAACCCTCGCATTTGCATTGGCATATGCTTCCCCTCTCTCTTCCAGAAGAGTAGACAGACGCATGAAAGTCTGCAGGGAAGTAAAATGCCAAATGATACCAGAAAAACTTGATATTGAAAACTCAAAATTAATTTTTCAGCATGGAAAAAAAATTGCCTACCTTTGTGTATGCATCACCAGCATCCTGATGCAAAAGGGGCCGAGAGTTGGTTCCTACAGCTGCAATTCTACTGGCCAAGGCTTCCAAAGGAACATCCAACCAGATACTTATCCCATTCTGCATGTATCTCCTGATAAACCAAGTACAAGACATGCTCAATCACACAAGTGACATATGCAGTCGATCAGGGGGAAAAACAGTGACAGAGGCAGTCAAACTGCACAAAAAAGAATAACTATTTGTTTCTATTTGTAATGTTCACATTTACCAGTTGATGGGCCGGGTAACTGCACCTCCACCAGTAGAAACAACCAGTCGATGCATCAAAGACACCTTTCGCAATACCTCAGTCTATAAAGGCAAAGGAACGATTGGTCAATGACTATAAAATAAGAGGATAAAGAGCCATCATAACTAGTAGCACCCATTGAGGCCTTACAAACATAAGCAGTTTATGACACCTTAAATATGTCCACACATATTAACACCAATACATGTACTATACGAAAAGAACCACCCGTAAAGGCTCTGCTTCCACATCAGTGTGAAGTGCCCTTAAAATGTAAACTTGTCCAAATTACAAAAGGGGGTGCAGAGTCCATGCCTTCCATACCACCACAAGACTGGCTTTTTCTTGGGTGGATCCCGCTCCTTAACATAAGGGACAGGGGGAAGGTGGCCAGGCCTATATATCAAAAGAGTTGTAGAAGAGAACCCGAACCCCCATGTTTCATTTGACGTTCCAGGGTAGAGGCCTGTCCGATTCAAAATTGCACTCCAGTCTTGAAGCCCCACAAAAAAGAAACTGCAGCAAATCTATCAAAAGTCGTACTTCCTAACTGACCTCTTTTTCTCTGAAGAAGCCCTCTCCGTAGAGCTTGAATATTTCAGCCACAGTAGTTCCATCGAGATCCTGCTCCACCAATGTGTCACTGGAAC
Source organism: Morella rubra (assembly GCA_003952965.2). NCBI lineage: Eukaryota > Viridiplantae > Streptophyta > Magnoliopsida > Fagales > Myricaceae > Morella > Morella rubra. The sequence goes on from CM025854.1 coordinate 20,252,882, forward strand.
ATCACAAATATCAAACACAGACCTAAGGGCAAGAAATACATTGTCCATCTGAAGTAGACCAATGCATGGGAACAGCAAGGCATGCAAGTGATGTAACTGGTGGTGGTCACAAGTTCAACTCATAATCCTATGCACCAGAAGCAGACCCGATTTCTCACAGTCACTGCAATTTGCTTGCACCAAAAATTTTCGCTTGGTGTAGCTTTTGGAGTCCATCATATCAGATGAAATATTGAATTGCTCAATCTTTAAGGTTTCTAATTGAACCCTTGAATGAAAGTGATATCAGGGAAAATGACAAGAGGACATCATGCCTAATGCAAATTCTTTCTCCCTCCCCTCATCCTATCCAAGATCCAGCTACAATAGGAGAAATGTCTTTCCTAAAAAGTCTACCAATAAGTAGTCAGAGTACATACCTATCGAAAAAGGAATAACCAAGTACTTGAGACAAAATCTTGCCCACTGTGGTTTTTCCAGAGCCCATCATACCTGCATTGGTACATTCACTATAGTTCAAGTACCAGAATGATCAAAAGCTACACTTAATATAAAGGAATTGACTTTTAACAAAGAAACTGACCAACAAGATATATACAGCGTCCACTTAAATATGGCTGGATCTCTTGTGACTTATTCTGCAATTGCATTTAACTTCCAGTAAGAAGATACCCAAAGCTCTCCTTAGATGAGAAACAAGTTGTCTCAAGTGTTTCAAATTTAAGGACGTCATTTACATCACCATTTAACAAAAATATAGCCATATTCACTCCAGAAAAGAGGACTGTCATGTCACCATGCATCCTGGGCCAATATAAATGAAAGAAAGCAAATTATGCCCTACCTTCAAAATCAGAGCTTCATCGAGAGGAGCTTCAAAACCTCCAGATTGCAAGAGTGAAGCTACAAAAAATAGATTAGAGCTAAGAAGTCAAAACTTGGAAATAAAAGGAGTTACAATCACTATACAGATGCATTTGGAGAGGTGTGAGAATCAAAACACATTCCATCCTTGAACAAAAACAACCACCTTGTAAATTAATTAAATTATCCTGATAATGTATTGTGTGCCTCTATTAATGAGGGATTGCAATTATACTAGTAACTTTTAACCTAGGGCACCCAAATTCAACAGGTCCTCTATTATGCATGAGATCAGAGTATGTGAATTTGAAGTAATCACTTTGTTGGCTAGTGGTCTCGAAGACCTTCTGTGAATAACCCCACATGAGTACGTAGGCTAGTGAAAGTAAACAGTTACTCCATCCAATACTTTAATTCCAAAGAACTTTCTTTTTCTGGACTTATTATAGAAGCACTTATTCTTAAATTTTATTTTTTATTTTTTTAAAAAAAAGAGACTTTTGTTCAAAAGATGATCTAAATGATTCTGAGAAATGCTACCACAAGGATCACATTTTTCTCCCTATTATTCCTGCCAGTGGCTTCTGAGACATTCGGAATTCCTTTTGAGCTTGTGAACAAGAAGGGCATTGAACATCTTAAGCTACAATAATGCTACTTGGAAAACAATAGATCCGTTTGTGCCCAACAACCAGCTCAATGAAATTATGCGACTAGTAGTTGAATTTTGTTTCCCTGTTGCTATATTCCTCGCATTTCCATTTATTCCCTAGAAGCTAATCTAAACTGTTTCATCCGACGTCATTCCTATGACCATCAATGGTTAAAGGAGAAACCCACTTTCAAAGGGCCTAAACAGAGCATGCTTCTATCTACGGATGTACAAATCAAGAAGCAAAACAACTCAGCAACAATAAAAAGGACTCAACATCAAAGGAAAAAAAAAAGTTGAATCTTTTGCAAAATACCTGGAAAGTTCTTATAAGAACAGGAAACCTCCAAGGACAGCGTTCTACGCCGATTCGAAATCTTTGTTTTTGGCTGCAATTGAGCAGATATTAGCACGTGAGACTTATCTTGTTCCCTGAATCGCCGAGAAAACTGCACCGAACCGCTGGGTCCCCTCGCGATCCTTTCCCCATCGGTCCACGGTGAAAGTAGCATACTCTGTGCAACTTTAGTCTCCATTTTCGATTCCAAAATAGGTCGCTTTAGGTAATAACGACTCCAAAATAGGTCGCTTTAGGTAATAACTCAACCAATCTTCGACTAATCGTTTAATTTATAGACAAAGACGACTCTCCGATTATATTTGAGATCTCTTACGCTGCAAAATCAAACAATTTCACTCAAATCATTTTTTTCCACTAACCAGATTACTCAAATATAGGGAACAAAATCCCGAATTCATGTGCAAAGGTTTAAGAAATCAAGATCAATATGCATGAAAAATTTAAAATATTTGGATTCTAACTTTTGATTTCATGGGATCTGTAAAAGAGACAGCCTCCACGGAAATGAGCCTTGGTTGAGTTGGCAGCATAAAACACAAAATCAAACGCATAACTTATTTTTCTTTTCCTTCGCTTTCTCAGCAGCCGAACAGAGCGTCAGATATTTATCCACCAGAAAGTAAAAACCGGGAGGAAAAACAGCAAAAAAAGCGCATAATTCTGTAGCTTTATAAAAATTTCCGACGATTTGATAAGAGTGAGAGATAGACCATACTGTACATGTACCTGGAAATAGCAGAGATCAGACTGTTATCAGACTGCACAGGATTCGGAGTTTGTAGGCGGAGAGGACTGGGTAGGCTGCGTCAGGCTTCTTTCTAGGCACTTATATAATAGAACTATAGAGGCGGCACTTGGGGGAGTGGTGGTTGCTGTCGGTGTCGTTGAGGAGAGGGCTATGGATGGACACGGAGGTCGAGAAAGTAGAGCGTAGAAATGTAGTAGTGCTTAGGTGTCGAATTCTGGGGGTATTAATAGTGCTGCGCCTCGTGCCTTGAGGGGAGGGGGTTTGGTCTTGTGGCCCTGTCTGTATTATCCGGAAGTGTGTTCCTTAAGGATAAGACTATGATCAGGGATCTGAGAAGCAATCTGTGGGGCCGTGCCAATGCGGGAATGACATGGTGACAGCACAGCACGTTCCACCAACTCTCTTTGGCCCTGCAACAAGAAAATGAAATAAGTGACCACAAACCAGCAGGGAAACCACCAAAAAAACTTGTTTATAATTTTTTTTTTTCCAGGTCCGTGAGATCACCTTCTTTTCTTCTTAATTATTGGAGTGACTTTATTTTGTAACTCTAAAGATTTGTATTAATGTACCTTAACTTTATGTAAAATTAAAATTCATCCAGTTATGATATGGTTTTGACGGTACAAATTTTATTTCAGGAGGTACATTAATAAAGTTTAATAGTTTGAGAATTCAATATGATGTAATTCGGATCTCTATATGTAAAGTGATATTAATTCTATAATTCAGAATTTAAAGTGATTTTTTTTCTTAATTTTTTATTTTAATTGTAATAAGACAATAAGTATTAACTATTCTAAAGTTTTTACTATTTGCAATGAAATTATTATTATGTGTAATATCTTTTTGATTTGTTGTTTAAATTAAATAGTCCAATTTAATTTGAGAGAGAGATAAATGTATTATGTGAATTTTATAATATTCAAAGACTGTCATATCAATTTTAGAATAAGGTAAGTCTTACCACTTAAATAAAATTGACAAATTGTAAAGAATCTCAATGGTTTCTGTTATTAATTTTTATTGTTCAATTTTTGGATAGAAATTTGGGACAGGTTTTAAATTTAATGCTTTTTTTTCTTTTTTGCCTTTTTTTGTCTGGTTCCGAATTGGAATCTAGTTTGGATAGTGATCTAGGTGTTTTAGTTGCAATCTCGCCGCGTAGTTGTCGTCTTTTTGCCAAGTAGGCATGATTAAGCAATAAAAAAATGTGCTATAATAATTAATGGATAGGGCTCAAAAAGTGTAAATAATTTATTTTCATTGGTTTCAATAACTCTAGAGTCCACGATCGAAATACTTGTGAAGATTCAGCCGATTGCACCCTATGTGGGTTAATTCTTGTGTGGAGTAAGATCTACCGCTGCGTTTTTCGAAGGAAACTCGTTGACTGGCATAATTCAGGTTTTCGGGCTTCCCCGTGTTTTTGAAGGTTGTCGCGGCCTCTCCCAATCAAAATTGAAATATGAATAAAAATTAAATAAAAACTTAATTTATTCATTCGTTTAATAATAAAATACAATCAAGCGTGGTCACAGAGCATTGGATCCCATCAAACAAATAATCCAAAAATTGATTGGCTGACATAAAACAATTTGCTTCTCGATCGTCCCGTTGGGCGGTTCGATCGATGTTGGCCCTAGGCTATGCACGACCTCGGATCGTCTTAGTTTTGGCTGGTGGGCCCAGAAAAACGGACCAACGAGTATAAATGTCCTATTAAATGGACCCTGACTTTTGTTTGGTTGCTTAGAAATTCAAATGGGAAAATATACATATTAACAAGTGGGGTAGACTTTTTGGTCAGAGCTGGAGTTCTTCCTTAATCCTGATCTTTCAAAGTGCCAGCTAGTTTGCGCTGTAATCTAAGGATGGCTTACATTGCATCGTAGCCGCGTATTTCTCGAATAAGCTATAGCTGTGAACGGAAGGAATATCATTGAGTAAAATAGCTGGGGTGGCTGTTCCTCTTAATTTTGGTTTGTCCGAGCTTTTCTCTAAGGTTGTTGTGGTCCATTACAATTATGATTAATTGTTAAAAAAAAGTAATAATAATACAGAAAAAAGGCAAAGAGTTAAGGCCTAATATTAAGGTGGTATTCGGGGTGAAAATGTCCACTCTCAAAATTTTTACCAGTATTAAAAAATAATAAAATAATTTCTCTTTTTTCAATTTATTTATTTTATTATAATATTCATTTAAATATTCTCGTCTTTTGTGATTTTATAATAAATTCTAAAACTCTCAAAATTTATAATTCTTAAAATTTTTACTCTAAAACGTCCCCTAAATCACATATCGAGACCTACCTGATAAACCTAGACGTGACCCGCAGGATAGCATCCTCCATAATTTCGAATCTATAAAGCATATTCCTAATTTCTGAATCGACTGGGTCCGAGAGGGAGGAAATAGTACAACACGGGTTGTATAGACAAGTATGCCCATCCAATAAGTGACCAAATCATTATGGGTGAAATTTCAGTGTCGACTGTTATTAACTGTAATTAATAGAATGGTCGGATTCGTCGGGGGATGATAACATATAATAAAATGGGGTGATAGAAACTAGAAGCATCCGAAAGCGCAAGCTCCTAATAATTTTCCTTATATTTAAATGACTCATAATTCAGAAAAACACCACACATGATCATTAGACACATGTATGTATAGTCGATGGATGACAATGACATGTTACTCGTGTTGCATGCAATAATTCCATTTCCGTACCATGATGCCTGATGGGCCACGAATTGTTAGGCTCGAATCAGATCTAGGGTATGTTGGTTTTAAAAATTATTTTAAAATACAAATAAATTTAACAAAATATGCAAAACTAATATGTAAAATCTTACGCACAAACTCTAATATATTTTCAAAAAAGCATTATAATAAATCTTCTTTTTTTATACTTTTTTACCTAATTCTAATACTTATTTATTAAACAATTACATCAAACCATTATTTCTCTACACATTTTTACAAATTCTAACAAAAATTAAATATCTTTAAAACTTTTCACTAACATTTACACAAAAACCTATAAACTCTAATATACATAAATATTCACAATTCTATCAAAATCCTACAATTTTTTACAAAACGAACATTCCCTCTAATCTACATAAATATTCACAATTCTATCAAAATCTTATAATTTTTTACAAAACGAACACCCTCTAATAAGGACTCCTCGAGGATCTAAACTCCCTGTTGTGCACCCTTGAAAGAGGCCGAATGGCCAAAAGCTCTAACATTAACAACCGAACTCAACGTCCTAAGACCTCACCTTCACGCTAGAATACTCTCAGTAGAATTATACTTCCCTTTCACCTATAAAAACAAGATAATCCTCCCAATCTTGGATTCGTTGTAAAACAAGTCTTCAACTAAGTAAATCTGAGAGCATTTAAGCGATCTTAAGAGTTTCTATCATGCGATAATCTTAGAATTGTGTGCATGTAATTTCTATATGCAAGCTGATGGGTTAAGTATCAACACGGGACATGACATAATGTGCGGAACTTTGGATCCATATTTAAGAAAAGATGTGTGACTATAAAATGACATCTCACTGCACAATAATCCAAGTACATGTGGCCTGATGAGAATCCCAACAATTTCCTCTCTACCCAGAACGAAAATAATTTTATTTTCTAGACTAAAACATTTCTCTCGTATGTCATAATTCTTGCATAATTGATCGGCTCTGAACTCTTGGGTGATTTTTAGGTGGTGTTTTTTTTTCCAAAATTTTAAGATATGAAAATTTTCAGTAAAACAAACACACTTCAAAATTTTCAACTTTTACATATACACACTCTACTTTTTATAAATTATAATAAATCTCAATAAAATAAAAATTTCTAAAATTTTAGAAATATCCTCTAAAATTTTGACAAACTAACACCCATTAATATCATCGATACCCATTATGAATATTATGCAGCAGTCGATCAATTCATGCCCCATGCCATCCTGTACTACCGTCATGATAAATTATGATTAGGTGAAAGGGTTGGTGGGATGGATGAGTTTCGACTCTTGCATGTCTGGCAAACACGGCATGGGATCGATGGAGTGTTTTCTTCATCTATCCAATTGAGACCTTCACTGTAGTACGAATACTGGGCTAATTAATTGGTTGACAATTTCTCCTTCGTCGTTTGGCTATTGGATCATCCACTGCGCTGGTCTGGAGCTGGTAAGGTAGATGTCAGGCGGACATTAATGCAAGCACTCGTATCAACGTCTAGAGTTTTTAACTCAAGAGACGTAACTCTCGCTCTGACGACGTTACTGTCGTTTGTGAAAATAGCATTTATACAGCTGTAAGATTCTAATTAACAATTTCAGTCTGGTCTAATATAGGGGTATTTGTTAAATATTTTGGGGCACCAATATTTTCAACAAAACAAACACACTCCAAAATTTTTAATTTTTACACATACACACTTCACTTTTCACAAACCCCAATAAATCTCAATAAAGTAAAGATTCAAAATTTCGGGAATATTCCCCAAAATTTTGGCAAACAAACACCCCATAGTACGCAACGAGTCTTATTTCGAATATACCTCCATCTTATTTTCTTTTGTTTTCTAAGCGAATATACCTCCATCTACTCGATCCATTCTTTCCCCGGCCTATATTCTTTCAGCGCGCTCCTTTGCAACCTTTATGGACCATATATGAGGAAACTTCCATGGTTTTTTCTTCACGTACCCGGTCAATTCAACTTCAGCATACCGTCTCAGAAAGTACCATTGCAGATGTGCAAGGCCAAGTTCATATTCTCTAGACTCCAGTAGTCTCTACGTACCCACTAAGGTAGGGTTCCAAGTCATGAATGGTTCCTTTGACCCTAAAGGGTACTTTTTGACTCTTCCCGTCAAATACCATGTTAGTCAGTGTTCATACACATTATATATCCGGACAGGCACTAGTTCGGGAGAAATGTGACTCACGATATGATTGTTTTACGAAAAAGATCGATGCAATGCTAAAAGCTGGCGTATGGTTCCAGCCAGAGGCGGAACCATGTGTGGACCATAGGGGACAGCCGCCGTGGCCTGAAAATTTCTTCAATTTTTAATTTTTAATTTTTTTTATATGCGTTAAAGAGCCCAACTTGCTCCTATTAATAGATTATATACTTGATTCATAAATTATGATGAATTCATAAATTCAAATTGTTAAATTCATCAACATGAATTTGTGAATTTATGTTCTCTGATCTGAATTGTTAAATTCAAATTGATGAATTTAAATTGTGATGAATTCTTGTTTTATGTTCTTGAATAAGAAAAAAATAAACTGAAACTTTTTAGGTCTCATGTCAATTAGAGATGAGTATGAACTGACAGTAATGGGTATGGGTGAGAAATAAAGTTTAAGGATGGTAGTGGGATAGAGATTTCTCTCATTATACAAATGTCTTAAAATTGAAAAATAAGAGTTTTGTCCCGTTTGATATTGGTAACTATAACCTAGATAATTGGATTGATTTTTTTTCATTGGAAGTTGTTAAAGTTTTTTCCCTCTTTATGTGGAATGCAGATTATGTGTGATAGCTAGGAACATATCTTCTATTGATGTGATTACACACGTTCCAATCTTATGTGAAAAGGCTGAAATTCCCTACATATATCTGCCCTTAAAAGAGGTAAGTTTGCAATATTTAAATGATCTTACAGACTTCCTTAAGATAATCAGAGTAACCTGATGAATTCATCACAGATTAAATCAACATGAATTTAAATTGTTAAAAGTTTGTGAATCTGTGATGAATTTATTTTAATTTTTGATGAATAATGTGATGAATTTTATATTGTGATTATGAATTTGATTGAGATTATTATGAATCTTTGATTAGGATTTGATTGTGCATTATATTAAAATTGTGATTAGGACTAGGTTGTGAAACTGTGATTAGGTTATGAAATTAGATTGATGAATTTTGTTTTGTTTAGATAATGAATAATTTTTTGATAAAGAAGCCAGCCAGTGTAAGGTCGTCTAGTACTGCTAACATGGCTGCCACTTTTGAAACGAATAATATTGAGAAAGAAGTTATTTTAGAACGTTTTCAGAATATGCAGTCCCATAGGATCCAATTGCCACCTCTCAGTATCAGCAAATAGTACGGTACGTGTATTTCAATATTTTTAGTGTTTTTAGTCCTTAATTTTTGATATTTTAACTCTAAGATATTTTTTTGCATTACGTAGTAAATTTTTTTTTTTTGTCATTTTTCCTTAGAAGTTCGACCCCCCTCGATTGGATTCCTGGTTCCGCCACTAGTTCTAGCACTGAATAATGTCGAAAAGCAATTAATCCAAAACATTACAATTAAGTACTCAAACGATTGAGCCTCTCATGCCATTGGATACCGACGTTCTTGATAATATGGATTGGAAAATCTCAGCGAATATATATTCCCCATCACTGTAGTGGTAGAACCAGGACTCAAGTTGAGGGGGGGCGAACTCCTAAGGCGAAATGACAAAAAAAAAAAAAAAAATTCTCTACGTAAGACAAAAAATGTCTTAGAGTTAAAATATCAATATAATCTTGTTCCTGCAATGTCAATGTCTGCTAGTGGCAGAGTTAGAAATTTATCTTTGGGAGGCCAAAATAATATTATGATTTTTATTTTTATTTTTATATTATATGCTTTACCATACGTAAAATATGAAAAGTTTTGCATAAATATAATTTAGATTATGAAAAATATTCTCAAAGATTTTTCTTAAATTAAGAATATATAGCAAGAGTTTATATTAGTTAAAAATTGAGTATGTTGTAAAGATACTGTAGAGATAATACAAATAAATACACTGTAGAGATAATACAAAAGTAGATATAAATAAAAAATAGTTTAAAAATATTAAAACAGGAGAAAATACTCATATTCTCTATTTTTTAAATTTCAGAACCTTTTTACTATTCAAAAGTTTGAGTTTTAAGAAAAATTCTAGATTTTTGAAGATTTAAGTTGAATCTCGAAATTTTTTTAGTCCTATCAAATGTGTTTTTAAATTTTGTCCAAACTAAAAATAATAGGTTATTGTTAAATATTCAATGCCAAAATTTGTATTTCAATCCTTAAGAGGCTAAAAAATAGTTTGAGGGGACATTTTAAAAAAATTTTAGGGAGCCAATAATATATTTTGTCAATTATAAACGAATGACTAAGAGAGTGGAAAGTGAAAAGGCATTGTGAGGGGATGAATTATAATATTTTATCTGGAGTGCAGAAGAAAGTAAGAGTCTTCCCTATAGTTATTGGATGAAATAAATGAAGGCTATCTCAATTAGCCCTGAAAAACCAGGTTCCAAGTACCTTTGGTATTATGAAAACCATATTCCATTTGGCCTAATGGGTGTCGGGCACAGGACAACTTATGAGAACAAAAAAACACATGTAAATTTTTTTTTTTGGCGGAGCAATGGGTGACAGCCGCCCTGGTTCACTACCTAATGCTTTCGCCCCTGTCCCTATGCCAAGCCAGTAATACTATTGGGGTTATGTACATAGGGTGTGTTTGATTGTTAAAATTTAGGAAGGTTAAAATTTTAGAGTATTGGATTTGGTGAAAAAGTGAAGAGAGAGATGATTTTTAATATTTATTATAGTGAAAAGTAATGATTGATAGGGAGAGAGAGATTATATTATAATTTTTTTATTGTGTTAAAATTTTAGGAAGTGTAAAATTTTACACTTCAAACGCACCCAGAGTTTCCCATCTTCGGCGTTGTACGTAAAAGGTGCCTTTGAGAGATATATATGACCAATACCAGCTACATGCATGCATCACATGCACCAATACGAGCTAATTAACCCGATGCCTTTCTTCATCTTCCAAACCAGCCAGAAGAATGCAGTCGCTAACTAAATCACGTTGCTGCACCGCGAACTAGGTCACATTGTAGGGATGAAGCCAACATTTAATTTTTGCTTGAAATTTTTTTCTACTCAGGCCATCTTACGTGTACCTTGACTAAAGGGAGCATAGTCAAAATGGGAAAAAAAATTATAAACTTTAACTTAATTGTTAAAGCCAAATTTTCATCAATTATGTGAATTGGACTTTGAGTCATCAATTATTATATTTAGTACTAAAACCTTTGTGGCCGAATGCAATTAAAAGTTTTAAATTTTCATAATAAATAGCTCATAAATTATTGACAAAGGCTAATGTTAAAAAGTCAAAATAACATAGGCACATAGATAATAGAGTAATAATATTTTGTAAATGTATTTAGAATTCTAACTTTGAAGAGCACTTTTTTTTATGTGCAAAGCAAAAAGTTTGTTGTATTCCAATAGTTGAGTATGAATTTTGTTATTCTGTATATTAGTGGGAGAGAGAAAAAAAAAAAAAGGCATTGAGAGAAAAATCTGAAAAATCTAAAAATTATTGAGAGGCAAGAAGTGAGAGAAAAAGAAAAAATGAATTTTAGATACAACCTAAAAAAGATAAATTTTTAGTATTTTTTTCAGGTAGCTATTCTCTCTCTCATGTTTATTTTTAAAAAAAATTTGGGTGGCCATTACAAAAATTTACTACCAATTTTACCTTGTATTAAAAAAAATTTGCAAAAATTTGAAATTTTAGCTATGTATAAAATAAAAATTGCAAAAAGTTTGGGGCCTGGCCCCTAAGCTTCGTCCCTGTGCACACGCAAACAGCTAATTAAGGCCGCCATATATCTTACAGCATGTGTCTCGTGAGTACAATCGATTTGACTTGTCGAGGTTTAATTTGGGGGGCCGTAGATAGTGGTTAGAAATGAAACAAGTACTGTTTCTTGGCATTTCGTACGTGCTTTCTGCCCATGACTCAATAAATATTCTATATGTGTGAATCTGTTATACGATTGCAACTAAGTGATCATCATGGGTTTTCAGGTCGTCACTCAACTGCCTTAGGTCTTCCAAATTTTAGGTTAGACTATGTTCTTCAAACTGCCATGATCGCAAGTCCTGATGACGACGATACTGGCAGTCATTGTTTGATATTTCTTATAAATAAATCTGAAACGATTAATTATTATAGGTATTAATGAAAAAAAAGTATAGCACCTCCTCTGGTAAATCTTCCATGATATTTGCGATGTTACCGGATGATAAGAGTAATTGAACCGCCTATTACCTACTGCTCTCTTCCAAAGTTAGATAACTAAAACGGAAAAAGTTTTAAGCTAAGTTGAAAAAAGTCCTATCAAATGTGTTTTTAAATTTTGTAACTTGCCAAAATTTGTAAGAGGCCAAATTTTCTGGAATGACGGCATTGTGAGATGATTTTATCCAGAAGAAAGTAAGAGTCTTCGCTATCTCAATTAGTGAAAAACCAAAGTACCATGTGGCCTACTTATCAGAGCAATGGGTGAGCTAAATGCAAAGTAATACCATAGATTGCAAGATTCCTTCATCAGTGGGACAATTAATTGTTTTCAAAGATAGATAAGACGGCACGGATTTTCAAAAATAAATTTTTAGAATAACGATGTTTATTGGAGAGAGTGTTGTAAAAGTAGTCTGTCAAAATTCCACATTTAGTTTGATAAAAATTCCATTTTCAAAAGGCCATTTCTGATTGAGAGGCAAGAAGTAATGAATTTTAGAAAAAAAGGGAGAGAAAGATACAACCTAAAAAAGAGGTAGGGATGAATTTAAAAAAAAAAATGGAAGGAGAAAAGAATTTTAGAAAAAAAGGAGGGAGAGAAAAAAGTAAAAAAAAAATTTTTAGTAAAATTCACTTATAAAGTAGCTATTCTCTCTCTCATGTTTATTTTTAAAAAAAATTTGGGTGGCCATTACAAAAATTTACTACCAATTTTACCTGAAAAATTGAAATTTTAGCTAATAAAATAAAAATTGCAAAAAGTTTGGGGCCTGGCCCCTAAGCTTCGTCCCTGTGCACACGCATGCTCCTCGGCTTCGGCCCCTAACAGCTAATTAAGGCCGCCATATATCTTACAGCATGTGTCTCGTGAGTACAATCGATTTGACTTGTCGAGGTTTAATTTGGGGGGCCGTAGATCAAACGAGTGGTTAGAAATGAAACAAGTACTGTTTCTTGTCCATGCATTTCGTACGTGCTTTCTGCCCATGACTACCACACAAAGACGCAATAAATATTCTAGCAAGATATGTGTGAATCTGAATTATCACCTTCCCCAAGGGAGATCACGATCCGACGCGCGTGCAGGACTATGAGTGATCATCATGGGTTTGGCCAGTCAGGTCGTCACTCATGTCTGGTACTAATTATTAAGAAAAAATAATGTGCCTTAGGTCTGTATTATGTTTCCCAAGGTTATGTTTTTTTATAAAATTTTAGTCGTAATAAAATAATTATATAAAATTATTTTTTTATTTATTATTTTATCAATTTCAATACAGATAAATATAAAAAATATCTCTTTTTATTTTTTTTACTAATTTAAACACTCTAAAATTTTAGCCACCTAAAAATTAAAATTTTACAATTTTACAATTTTACAATTAAACACTAAAACACTATGTTCTTCAAACTGCACCCACTTGATCGCAAGTCCTGATCGCTGGTTGACGACGATACTGTCACATTCATGCAGTCGACATTGTTCAAGCGGATGATATTTCTTCCAAAACAAGGAGGAAAAAAATAAATAAATCTGAAACGATCGAAAAGAAAACATAATTATTCGACACATATTTTGTCCTTCGAATCATCGTACGTCCGAGTCGCCAACGTCCATGTCCTCAATTAATCAATTGGTATCATTTCCCTTCACCTGACGTCGACCCACCTCAACTCTCTCCATGTTTTCTTCTAATTTTCTCCCAAGTCCTAGCTACGTAGCTCCGAGAATAATCGGTTTGAAAATGAATAACTAGATTAAACGAAAATGTTAAAAATATAGAGTTGACCGTTTGTTATATACAGAAACGTTGACCACTAATCGAAATTGGTCACGATTTCCGTTCGCAAAGTCCTAAGCGGCTAGCTAGTGTTCAAAAGTTACAGTCGGCGTCGGTGGAAAGAAATCTAGAGCAAGAGAAAAGAGAATATCGAAGAAAAACGAGAAAAATACTTCTCTACTACATTGAATTGAGCACATTTTTTTTTTCCTTTTTCTAATTCCTTCGGTGAGAACGGCCATCTTTTGAAGGATCTTTTTCGTTTTAAATGATCAGTTATTAACCGAGTTTAGACAGAAATACGGAATCTTAGTAATGTGCGTTTGGTTATAACATTTTAGTAAAGTTTTGTTAAAATTTTATGTTTGTTTTAAAAAAGAAATGTATTAGAATCGGTGAATAAGTGAATAAGTGATAAAAGTAAAAGTAAAATTCTGAAGTGTGTTCGATAAAAGTAAATTGCTATGTAATTTTTTTTGGGAGGGGAAAAATATCCAAAAATCAAATTGAATCTTATAACTTATAATTTATTTTTTACGTCTCAGAAGTTTAAAATATATTAATTCCCTTAGTTCAATTTGGTTTAATAATTGATGTAAATTGACCAAAATATACTCTTACAAGAAAAAATAAAAATAAAATAGGAATTTCTAAATATATATATATATATAAATATATTTTAGATTTTAATAATTTAATATTTGAGTGCATTTCTCTTTTTTGTAAGTAGGGGATGTATTATAATGTTTTCTCTAATATCTTCGGTAAAATTTAAAAGTTAAATAAATATTATTATTTTTCTAATTGAGGGCATGTTTTAAACTGAGAATTCTGAAATGAAAAAAATTGATTTGCAAATATAATTAACTTCAAATTTTAGTAAATAATAATAATTAAAAAGCCTCGCTCTTTTTTTTCAAATCATCTATTTATCTTACAACAAACCAAAAAAAATTTAAATCATCATTCTTTATTATTATTATTATTTTTTTACAAACGCTTACAAAATTGATCTAGTTCAGACTAATTTTTCTCTCTTAAGTCTAATTTAAGATAATCTACTTAAATTTTGAGAAAATCTCGATTTACTATTCCTAAAACTGGTGTAGATGAGGCATAGTACTGAAAACTCTCACGCTGGTGCAAAATTTTCGATTTTAGCGATTCCGATTCAGTACGAAATTGAATTGTTTGTTTGTTACCTAGGAATAATGGCTAACTGGTCTTTGGTCAAAAGTGACCAACTTTGTCACAATGGGTAAGTTGAACAACAACCGTGATGCGACGCTTACCTAACCCACCAGCCACTTAAGAAACCCGCGAGTTCGACGTTTCCATGGACTGACATTTATTAGCAATTTAATAGACCCATTTAAGTTGAGCATTAAGCCCAATATGAGAATGAGAACGCCTATCTATCGACCGACGGATACTTTATTTATTTTTTAGTGTAATTTAAAGGTAGATACATATAATAAATAAATTATATTTATAATTTATGCGGGTCAAAAATTTATATAGATAATATTAAAGATAAATCTATGATTTTTTGTTTTATCACAAGAATAATTTGGTAAACATTACCAACTACTTATGTATAATTTAATACCAAATAAATGGGAGAACACGGATCTTGGCCAATGATATGCTTTATTGATTGACGTAAAGATGCTTTAATTGTTTCCTCAGATCCTAATAAAAGAAAATTTGTCACTGCTTAACGCACTTTTTAATCAGAGGGAGAATTGCTCCTAAAAAACGTTTGGAGTGAGATTCTTGACTGGGCCGAACTCACCCAAAACTTTACTATCCGGTCCCAAATTTTTCTGGGCCGGGCTTCAAGAATGAAAATTTTATTGCTTAGCCCAATAAATTTGTGAGTCTGTCAACGGGTCGGCTGCTTTGCACCATTGGACTCAGATGATTTTAATAAATTCCCTCTCCTTTCTCTTTCGGGCGGATTTGCCTCCGGAAATTTACTATGCAACGTAAACGAAGGAGGAATCTGGAGAATGCATTCTTTATAGAATGAGAATCCATTCCCAATTAGCATGTCGCCTAACACTTTGCCACAAACTTGCTAAGCAACAAGTTTTCAACTTCTCCACCTTGGCAGCTCATCTTCTGCACTCAGAGACAGAAGAAGAATCTGTTCCGCACCGTCTGCTCCGAACCAGAAGGCGCGAATTCGCCAGCCTCTTGCAAACACCCGTATCAGACAACTCCATATTGTATTACAAGACAATCCATGGCCAAATATTTGTGTCCGGCTTCCGAAATGATGTGTATATTGCCAATATTCTCTTGCATTCCTATTCGAAATCGGGTCTTCTGCGTGAAGCACGGGCGTTGTTCGATAAAATATCTGATAGGAACTTAATTACTTGGTCTTCAACGGTATCTATGTATAGCCAACATGGCTACATTGAAGAAGCCCTGATGGTGTTCTTGGAATTTCTGAGGAGTTGTGATGAGAATCCAAATGAGTATATTTTAGCCAGCGTTATTCGCGCTTGTACGCAATTGGGTGGAGGTGGTCAAGGTGCCCAGGTGCATGGTTTTGTTGTTAAGACTGGCTTTTGTCAAGATGTATATGTGGGTACCTCGTTGATTGACTTTTATGCGAAGAATGGTGATATGGATGAAGCAAGAATGGCTTTCGATGGTTTGGTAGAGAAAACTGCAGTTACTTGGACTACAATCATAACGGGATACGTGAAAAGTGGAAGAAGTGAAGTTTCGTTGCAGTTGTTTAACCAAATGAGAGAAACTCATGTTGCTCCTGATAAATATGTGCTCTCTAGTGTTTTGAGTGCTTGTTCAACGCTTGAGTTTCTTGAAGGAGGCAAGCAAATCCATGCTTATGTGTTAAGGAGGGGAACGGAGATTGATGTTTCAGTAACCAATGTGCTCATAGACTTCTATGCAAAATGTGGAAAAGTGCATACGGCACGAAACCTATTTGACAAGGTGGTGTTCAAGAATATTATTTCATGGACCACAATTATTGCAGGGTACATGCAAAATTCATTTAATTTAGAGGCCACGGTGCTATTTTCTGAAATGGCCAAACTGGGTTGGAAACCTGATGGATTTGCTTGCACTAGTGTTCTCTCGTCGTGTGGTTCACTAGAGGCTTTAGAGAATGGGAGACAAGTGCATGCTTACACTATCAAGGCAAACCTTGAGTATGACGATTTTGTGAAAAATGGTTTAATAGATATGTATGCAAAATGCAATTCATTGACTGAGGCTAGAAGAGTTTTTGATGTTATGGCAGATCATAATGTGGTCTCTTACAATGCGATGATTGAAGGATATTCAAGTGAAGAGAAGCTGAATGAAGCATTGGATCTTTTCCGTGAGATGAGGCTTAAATTGCTCCCACCAAGTCTCTTGACATTCGTTAGCCTTCTTGGTGCATCAGCTACATTATTTACCATCGAATTGAGTAAGCAAATTCATGGCCTAATAATAAAATATGGGGTTTCTCTGGATGTATTTGCTGGCAGTGCTCTGATAGATGTCTATTCCAAGTGCTCATGTGTAAGGGATGCAAGGCTTGTATTTGAGGAGATAAATGAAAGGGATGTTGTTGTATGGAATGCACTGTTTTTTGGATATACTCAACAGTCGGAAAACGAAGAGGCTCTCAAGCTCTACTCAGAATTGTGGTTATCAAGACAAAGACCTAATGAGTTCACCTTTGCTGCCTTGATCACCGCAGCCAGTAACCTAGCGAGTCTCCAACATGGTCAACAGTTCCATAACCAGGTCATAAAGATGGGAGTAGACTTAGACCCTTTTGTCACGAATTCCCTTGTAGATATGTATTCTAAATGTGGAAGCATGGCAGAAGCACATAAAGCTTTTACTTCCACATTTTGCAGGGATGTTGTGTGTTGGAATTCCATGATCTCAACTTATGCCCAGCATGGGGAAGCAGTTGAAGCGCTTCAGATGTTTGAAGGGATGATCAAAGAGGGAATAAAACCCAACTATGTCACCTTTGTAGGTGTGCTTTCTGCCTGTAGCCACGCTGGGCTTGTAGAGGATGGACTTCATCATTTTGAGTCGATGGTGCATTTTGGAATTGAGCCGGGAACAGAACATTATGCCTGCATCGTTTCTCTTTTGGGCCGAGCAGGTAAACTCTCTGAAGCAAGGGAGTTTATTGAGAAAATGCCGATAAAGCCAGCAGCGGTAGTGTGGAGGAGCTTGCTCAGCGCATGTAGAGTTGTTGGTAATGTTGATCTGGGGAGATATGCTGCCCAGATGGCAATTACAATTGATCCTACAGATAGTGGGTCATATATTTTACTTTCCAATATCTACGCATCTAAAGGTATGTGGGTAGATGTCAAAAGGCTGAGGGAGAGAATGGACTTCAGTGGGGTCGTAAAAGAACCTGGAAGCAGTTGGATCGAATTGAATAAAGATGTCCATGTGTTTATTGCAAGAGACAGAGCTCATGCTGAGGCTGATCTTATTTATGCAGTATTGGACAATTTAATTCTCCAGATCAAAGGGGCTGGTTATGTGCCTGACACTTCGATGCTTCTCATGAATGATTGAGAAACACGGTCGTAATACTAAATATACCTGAGCTTTGATCTCCTGACTATTCCAAGATGAGCTCTCCATCTGCAAGCTTATCAGAGTGGTCTTGAGCTTGAAGGGCCCCACGTTCTGTAGATGTTCGTGCTTTGGGCTTTTTAAGGACTATTTCTAGTGGAAAACTGGAACGGTGGATGTTTAAGCTGAACAATGGGAAATGCTGGCACTTCCTTAGGGCTTTGATAGCAAAGCAGGTCGCTATCTGAGGTGAGGTACAAATTTGAGGCCATTATGTTAAGCCCATCTGTTCCCAATTGCATCTGGTGATTTTGCACTTGTATCGATCAAAGTAGAACTGTTTAGGATGCGCTAGTAAGATATACCTTAGGCAATATAATCATTGAAGCTTAGGAAATGAAAATTCAACCATAAAACTTAGGCTATATTCCATCGATCTTCATATAAATCTCTTTGTTAGCTAAAAATATATTTTTAAAGATAATTAGTCGGGAAGGGTGTTACAGCAGATAGATTATAGTATCAAGTTGAAACAGCAGTTCTATAGTTTGAGTGCAGGTAGCTACCTTTCTTATGCAATTCTGATTTTTCCTTTTTGGTAGGCTGTTTTGAAGATGCAGCTTATTTTGCTGCATTGAGAAGACTTTTAAATGTGTTCGGTAGGCAGGAGTGGTCTGAAGTGATTAAAAAATATGGCCATCTTGTGGCATTGGATCACATTTACCAAATCAAAAGGGATTTGTAAGATCTGGACAAACTTCTTTTGATAAATTGTTAGCTTAGAGTTTCTTACGCCATCTTCCGTGAATGTCAGATCCCACAGATTTCCAACTCATGCTTTTTCTCGTGTAGATAGACAAATTCATTGCCAACGGTTCTTATCCGAAGAAGGGCAATGCAGAAGATTCGCTTGTATGCACAGATGAAGGAATCCACCTTATGGATGACATGCCCATCTGGTGCAGAATACAAACTACTTATTTGTTGTTTAGCAGAACAGGAATGGTTTTCCCGTTCCACCTAGTGTTGTTTCCGCTGATGCCTTCATTTGAGCTGATCAGCTGTGGGGCATCCGCAGGTTTTTCAATGCTAGAGGCTGCCCGGTGTCATGCAATATATATATCAGGTGCTTCAGATCCATTAACCAAATACGACATGTGGCAGATCAGCAATTTAGTTGCAGTGGAAAGGGTAGTGTTATAGTGAAAGCAATTTTGTTAGTTGTAGAGTTATAGCCTCTGCTAAAATTCCTTCACTATCAACAATATAAAAATATTAAGCTATAGTGGGACTAAGGGTTTAAATATTCTACGTAATTGAATTATTGGATGGGTATATTGAATTGCAAAGGTGAAAAAAAGTGCATGTACAACAATTACTTAACCATGTCGGTGGTATATGGTGTCATGGTATTAATAGCTGTGGACGCAACCATCGTAGCTAGGAGTGAGGATAGAATTAGGATCATTTTCAATTTGTTGTCAGAATTGAATGATCTATTGATCCATTTAAAGAGAGAACGATACAACATGTACTGCATGTTGTAGGGTCTATATTATCCTACAATTAATACGAACAATATTGAATGTTGTATGATCAACACCTTATACCTTTTTCTGTTCAAATTGGACTATCCAATTCATGTAGCAAACTAGAGAGGACTTGATCTGTGAGAATAAAATAGTGGGGACTAAGGGTTTATGAAGTATTCTGAACGTAATTGTTGGATGGGTATATTGAATTGCACATGTACAACAATTACTTAACCATCGGATTGGTATATGGTGATCATGGTATTCAAATATGGCTGTGGACGGACAACCATCGTAGCTAGGAGTGATAGAATTAGGATTGATTCAATTATGACATTGTAATCAGAATTGAATGATCTATTGATCCATTTAAAGAGAGAACGATACAACATGTACTGCATGGTAGGGTCTATATTATCCTACAATTAATACGAACAATATTGAATGTTGTATGTCCTTATACCTTTTTCTTTTCTTGGACTATCCAAATTTCCGCCTCTAGCTTTATTTTGGTGCGCTACATGAATAGAAACCCTCATATTTGTTATATTGCAAATAGATAATTTGATGGGAAGAAATTATTTTATAGTTATTTAATTAAGCTATTCTAAAATTTTGATAGAGAAACGCAAGGATGAATTTGAAACCAGAAGCAAAAGATAGTTGGGAGATATATCGCCCATGGGATTGGTGCAAGTCCGTTGTAGCCCGGCCTTGTCATAGATTTCGATCATGGGCTCCATTTTTTTGGGGTAAGGGGCTCAATTTTGAGTGGGTATGGACCTCATGGTCCAAGATTTATTGAGCCGGAGTGCCGGACTAATCTAGAGACATCTGTGGCCCTTTTAGTTCCTGGCCGAAAGAGCCCGCCATCACTGTTCTAAACTTCTAGTACCTTCTTCTTCCCCCGCCACAGCCCAAGCGCAACCTTCCGTACGTCGTGATACCAATTGCAGTCCGACACATTCACGCACTCTCCAAGCTTCTCTGATTCAACAATGGCGACGGTTATGCAGAAAATCAAAGACATCGAAGATGAGGTAATTTTTTCCTCTACCCAAAGCACCAAACACTTGTTACAGTTTTGAGGAACCCTAGACTGTCTTGTAACTTTGTTTGCTAGCTTAGAACTCGGAGTTCAGTTTGAAAAACAAAGAAGTTTGTACTATGTTTATCTATTCGTAAGTGAAGCAGTTTAAATTGCCACTTAGGATCCGATTAGTTGTGTTAAAATTTTACCTTGGCAGTTGAGTTTGTTTGGTTGCTCAGAAACCAGAGGGCAATGATTTAAGTTTAACTTCGCATCCTTTTATTCTTTTCCGTTACGGGTTTCATTTAATCAAAGTTCCCGCAATTAGATAGCCGGAATTGCTTTTTAAAGCTATTTTTTGGTGTTCGTCTCCTGGAGTAAAAATGCCTGAGAATGGTTTTTCTCTTTTCTGATTTTGCTTGAATCGCATTACTAATTTCCTGGACGTGCATGTTCTCTGAAATGCAGAAGGATAGTTATGTTTTGTCAAACTCTTTTCTTAAGCAAAACCTTTTTATTAGAATTGTATCTCTCTAGTCCTTGGCAGTGACGGAGCTAGAAATGCAATCGAAGGGGGCAAACTCCTCAGGGAAAATGACAAAAAAATTTTTTTACTGCATAATGCAAAAAAATGTCTTAAGAGTTAAAATATCAAAAAGTAAGGACTAAAAATTCTTGTTGTTCAAGACAGCAATGGAGCACCAACTAATTTATATATATTCTTAGTAAAACAGAACACATAAATGAAACATTTTCAGCATTTTCACAAGCATATTCACAAGCATATTCACAAATGAACACATAAATAAAATATTTTCAGCATTTTCACAAGCATTTTGGTTGATGAAACACAAGCATATTCACAAGGGGGGCGGGCTGGTAAAAAATTAGGTGTAACAAATTTTTGGGGGGGGAGCCAACCGGGGCAGTGGCCCCTGTTCGCCCCCCCTGCCTCCGCCTGTGGTCCTTGGGAAATATAAAATAGAGAAGCTAACATCTCAAGCTCAAATCATGATGAACAAGAGAAGAAGAGGTGTAAAAACAGTAGGAAGCCCTTGTTTTATGTAGTAGTGAATCAAATAACAGAAACTCTAGCTTAATTTGTGAAAACTCAACAACCTCCAGACTTTGATAATACTTACCCCCTCCTTAAAAAAGAAAAAAAAAAAAAAACACCAACACAAGCATAAGACTTCTGGCAAGCTAACAACTAAGCAACGAATTCAAGACCATAAAATCCTTTGCAAAGGAGCGCTAGAGTGGTAAATGGTTGTCTTTCTGCAGTTCTTGCATATAAACACAAGCCTGTAATAACATTTGTCATGTTAATAAGATGCTGGACCATTTGGTGAGCAGACTACGATCGTTATGCTGTCCATGCTATACATATGACAATTTTTTGATTAACTAAAATCATACTGTGGCTTTCTTGTCTGCAGATGGCAAAGACTCAAAAGAATAAGGCTACTGCTCATCACCTGGGCTTGCTCAAGGTAGATACTTGTGCCCCTGAATATTTTCCAGCGGAAGGCATTGTCCATGGGAAGATATTGTGAGAATCCCTAGTTGTGTTCTCATCTCTTTCCTGTATATCAAACTTCTCTTTTTCTTTTTTTCTTTTCAGTGATAAGGTTGACTAGGACGGCCTGTTTAGGAGCATTTAGAGGTTTTTAGCACTTGATGCAGCTGTCTTAAGAAAATATAGGCTCATTGAAAGCACTAGTCTAGGCTTCTACTGTTATGAGCATGATGTGTGTGTAGGGTCGAAGAGAGATAGTAGTCACATAGTTTGTTGGATATTACTGACTGGGCATTTCGTTCTTTTTTTTTTTTTTTGGCCAAGGAAAAAGAAATGCTCAGTCTTGGGATTAACTACTGTGGATGGCTTTTCATTCCAATGGTTTTTCTTGTATACATTATAATATATTTCTGATCCAATTATCGGGTGGTCCTTGGAATATACATGGTTTGTGAATCGAAACTTGGTCTAAAATTTGTACTCCTGAAGGTGATATGATTGGATGCACTTTTTTACTCCATCTAGTCATTTTTAAGTTTTCCAATTGGATCATCCAAATTTTCTACTCCGATAAGCATGCTGGTTTTTGCCTCTAGGAAAAGAAAGTCAAACTTGTGACATTGAATATGTCCATTTAATGCAGCATGTGGCTGTTATGGAGTGTGCTTGTCCTAATTGTATCTCTCCTTTGTCTAGCTTCTTCTTGTGTTAGCTTCATCCTTGATTCATCACTGCAGTACATTTCACCTCCCCCCTGAAGACTGGGTTGGAAATTATGGTTGCAGGCTCTACCGTTTGTGTAACTTATCAATATAAGTGTACATATTGTTCATATGTATGTATATGTGGTTGCACAAATAAAATGTGTTACAAGATGTAACAACTATGTTGATAATCAAATACAGCTGTCCTGAAAGGAAATGAACAGCTTACTACACCTTGTTGTCAATTACCTTTGTCTTGTAATGCTTTACAGGAAAATTTGGCAATGTGAACACATGGCTCCTTTGGTATTCATAAGAGTCGACTACTCTCAAGCATTCATTTCTATATATCCATCCAAGTGACATTATCTCCTGCATTTCATGCTGTTCTCTCCAATATTATAATTTCCTTGCTCTGAGTTGCGTGGTAGTCCTTTATCTGGAGATTATTGTGTTTAGTTATATTTTAATGTCATTGATGTGGATTTACATGCCTATTCCATGATTCTTTCACATTGCATAGTAAAGATTCTCAAGTTCTTGTTCTTTTTGTTTTTCTTAAGAGAGCCGATTTAAACATCTGTGATTATGTGTTGCAGGCCAAACTCGCGAAGCTACGGAGGGAACTGCTTACGCCTTCCTCCAAAGGAGGTGGTGGTGCTGGTGAAGGATTTGATGTTACTAAAAGTGGAGATGCAAGAGTTGGTCTTGTGGGTTTTCCTTCAGTTGGGAAATCTACACTGTTAAATAAATTAACAGGGACTTTCTCCGAGGTATGTGAGGCCTACTAACTAATAAATTTTATAAGTGGCATTTTTAGTAAGCATGGGACACGTTGCATTGATGTTGTAATTTGTTGAGGGTTGCATTATCAGTGTTTCATGAACATTTAACATCATACTTAAGCAATGTAGTGAAAGTCGTTGGCTGGTCCCCAATTCTTGTGATAACCTTGCCTAAGGATATGGTATATAATTCATGAAGAGAAGTAGAAAGATGCATCTGACATAGGGAAAGGAAGTGTGTGGGAGTCTACTAATATATACACCCATCTATATGTGTATGTATATGTATAGATGTATATATCCATAGATCTATTCCAAAAAATAGGCGAAGCTCATTATTTAGTTGAATTTTTTTTTTGATAAGTAAGTCAATCTCATTAGAACGAGTGAAAACAGTACAAAGGACTATACCGAAGCCACTACTCCAAACAAGCAAGAAAACTGAGAAAATCTACAAAATCTAGAAACGGGCAACTGATCACCGAGTTCACCCAAAGAAAAAGAGAAGACAAAAAAACGCCTTGCAACCTAGGCAAAGACAAGGAACACTCTTCAAAACATCTACTCTCCTCCAAAGACACCACCAGATGCAATGAGGAATCAACCGCCATATAACCTTAGCGAAAGTATTGCGAAACCTCCTCTTCCAACTCCACAAAACATTAGCCACTTTCTCAGTCATAACCCACGGAAAGTTCACATTACAAAGAATATGAGACCACAGCCCACTCGCAAAAGGACAATGCAACAAAACATGGTTCACAGATTCACCATCACACTAACATAGGAAACACCAATTGGCAATTGTCGTCTCCCTTCTGCGAAGATTATCAATAGTAAGGATCCTTCCATGTGTAACCTCCCACACAAAAAAAGAAACTCTCAACGGGTATAAAGACCTCCACACTCCTCTCCAAGGGAAAGGCAAACCAACCCCACCCCTAACCAAACGATACATTGATTTAACCGAAAATACCCCTTCCTTAGACCTAGTCCAAATCATCACATCATCCTCCCCTCTCTTCACGGCCATACAATACAACCTAGCGAAGAAGGAAGCAAACTCCTCTACTTCCCAATCATTAGCCGCTCTAGAGAAAGAGACATTCCACACCACACTCTCACCATCCACCATGCAATCTGCCACCAAAGCTTCCTTATAGCGGGACAAAGAGAAAACAAGAGGGAATGCGAGACTCAGAGGCTGGTCCCCACACCAAGTGTCATGCCAAAAGCTCACTCTAGTGCCATTCCCCACCCTAAACCGAATATGCTTGCTGAAAACATTCCACCCTTTGCTAATGAACCTCCAAAGGCTAACACCATAAGAGCCACGGATCGAAAGAGTACTCCAACCTCCTGCCGAACAACCATATGTTTCAGCAATAACCCTCCTCCACAACCTCTCCCTATCATTCGCAAGCCTCCATAACCATTTGTTCAATAACGCCATGTTGAACAATCGAATACTATGAAGGCCCAGTCCCCCATCTTGCAAAGGCGAGCACACCTTATTCCACTTCATTAGATGAAACTTGTGGACACTATCATCAATATCCCAAAGGAAATCACGTTGAATTTTCTCCATCCTATTTGCCACCTCCGCCGGAATAGGGAACAAAGAAAGAAAATAGGCAGGTAAGCATGAGAGCGTAGATTTAATGAGAGTTAACCTGCCACCCTTTGAAAGATACATGCGTTTCCATCCAGCCAATCTATGCTCCCTGCGTTCTAGAATCCCGTCCCAAATAAGAATGTTCTTGAAAGATGCACCAAAGAGGAAACACCCCAACCTAAGATACCCGCTAGCTCCCCCACATTATCCACCGTACCAACAGGGATCACCTCAGATTTAGAGAAATTAATCTTAAGACCCGACACCGCCTCGACGCAAAGTAGAAGACATCGGAGACAACGAAACTGACTCATCATTCAAACTAGGGATATCATGCAAAATAGACATTGGACAGTATAACGGATACAAAAAGTGGGGACTTTGAAATGTAATAAGCACCTTGTATAAAAGGTCAATTATGCTTCATTGAAAATGTAGAAGTATGGACTTCATCATGCAAAATATCTTCTGCAAGCAAGCAGCTTATGGACACTAAACGTCTGTTTGGATGGATCTTCTAGCTTGTTATTAGGTTTACATGCCTTTTCAGTGTCGACTGTTTGTTCTTTCATTTTTCCTTTTGCAGATTATTTCCATGGTTTTTTCTGAAGGCAACATGTTTTGATGGTTTACAGGTTGCTTCTTATGAATTCACTACTTTAACTTGCATCCCTGGTGTGATTACATATCGAGGAGCTAAAATTCAGGTAATATCATCCTACTCCGTTAGTTTTGTTCTTGATGTACTGAAATACTTTACATCTTTTGAAAAGCAGCAATCTGTCATTTCTAAGAAGCATCTGGGTGTCTCCTGTAAACTTTGAATGGAACTTATGATAGCTTAGACTTCATTCATGCTATGATTCAGATTTACTCCTCCCGGTTCATCATAAGATGAGTCGGAAAGTTTGGTAATTCAGAAGGGTTTTAGAATTAGAAATAAATTGTTCCTCCAGTCCCCAATTTTAGATGGTGACCGTCCATTATATTTTGAGATGTCGAAAGATATTGCCCACTTTGAAAAGTCAATTAACAAACGGTACCCCCTGAATGGACCATCATTTAGCAGGTATCAAGTGGTCATGAAGTTTGTTTTAAATCTATGCATAATCTTACCATTATCTTGCTAATTTGTTTTACTGTTGTTGTTTTTTTCTTTTTAAATTATCTGTGTCTGGTTCAAAGACAACTTTTCACGGTTGTCGATGTCAATTCCTTGTCACTTTTGTCACAAATAGCATATTAGGTTTTATATATATTTGGTTTTTGCATTTGCATTTGCGTTTGAGGACCACCATTTTTCCTGTTAGTGTTGCTTGTTATCTTATTAGATCTTCGTATACTATGTTTTAATCAGTCTCAGTTTGCTGTTTGGTATAGGCTATGATCATTCTGCAGAGTATTGTGTATAAAAAAAGCTAATGAGTGAGTAGGAACAAAATGAAGTGTTATAATGTTGGATCTGACTCGACTATTCAAGTTTTACATCAATATTAAGTGTTGTACTGTAGTCTGGGCTTCCTTTAAAAGACAAGGTTTCGTGGTTGGCAAATCGGTGTTTTGCGAAGTTATGAGGTACTGGTGGCAAGTTCCTTCCCCCCAAAATGTATTTAGGATAACCTTTCTTCTTCTACTTTGTTTTATCGGGGATGAGGATGGGTTTTGGTGGTAGTGAGAAATCCTGCATTTATAATATCTAGAGCTTTGAGGGTACCCAGGAATCAGACGTTTAAAAAGCTAGAAGAGAGGTGAAAAAACAAAGAAGAAATCTAATCGCTAGAATTATTGTGATCCAAGACCTCCAAAAATGAAGAGGAAAAGCTACTATTTCTCACGGATGTTGAGGCTAGAACAGACCTATCTAAGATTGGAATGCAATCCATAAGTTTTCCTGATTACTATGTAAGCATTGTTGCTCTCATATGTGATGGCCCATCAATGGATTGTGTTTGTATGTTATTCTGCTCAATTTGATGCTTCAACATGACCTCGCCAGATCCATTCTCCACGGATTGTCTAACGCTTGCATTTCCTACATTTACTGGTTGACATAGTATCTCTCTTTCTCATATTCTCTTTTCAAAATATGGATTGGCAGTTGTTGGATCTCCCTGGAATTATTGAGGGTGCCAAGGATGGCAAGGGTAGAGGAAGGCAGGTAAAACATTGCCACCTAATTTGGCTGTCTGTTGGTAATTGTTAGAATTTTTCATTTTCTTCCATCTGTGCATGTTGGTGATCTTATTACAATAGGCTGGTCTTGATAGCACTTTGTTCTCCTAAATACATAAGTGTTGATTTATGTGAAATGTGTAGAAATAATCTGCGATGCTTTGTATTTTAACTTTTTCAATGTTTGATCCTCCTGCAGTTATTTTATCAAGGCATTTTTTCAATTTGGCATGTTTAAGTGGTTTGGTCTGGTCATTGTAATGTCTGGTTTTGGTCAAGTTCAATCTATGGAAAACTTGGTTAGCGTATGAGCCTTACTTTAAAGGCTGACTTGGAAAATTAGATGCCTTAAAAATATGATTTCTCAGTTATAGTTTTCAAGGGTAGAAGGTTATGGCCTGTCTTGGATGGGCGTAGGAAAAGAATGACACTCCTTGGGGACATCTGAAAACTTGGTTATGGCCATTGAATGCGGGTTGGGCGTGTTTGCTATCGGACGTGAACATGAGAAGTCTGTCCTACAGTGCGAATAAGGAATATTTCACTTCAAGACCAGTTTGTCTCAGGATATTTTCCTGTCTGTGGCGATGTTATATGCCTGTCAAAATGGTGGTATTTTGCGTTCAATTTTTATTTGAGGTTTGTATTGCTTGATATCGGCTCTAGAATGAATATAAGTCGCACGTCTTTGATTTCTTGGCTGCACAGAGGTGTCCTAAGATTTGGGGGTGACACACATCCGACTGATGAACACACACAGCAACCTCCAGCACCTTAATGCAAGGCAGCTTCTCTTAGGAAACATGGCTCAGTTTGTGTTCTTTCTTTCAGTTGCTGGTTCATTTCAAGTCCGTGGCAGACCTAGATAGTGGAATGGATTTAGAATGCCATTCTTGGAATTTATTGACATCTCGTTATAAAACACTGAATATTTGTTTAAGATTTGTTGATGATCTATATTCAGCAGGCTAGAAAAAGATGTGGTTTAGGTGGTTTATAAGTCTTTTAAAGATGGTCTTTCTTGAGAAATCAGTTTGAATGAAAATTCTAGTTATAGCAGACGGATCCTTCATATGTATGTTGCTGCTTCCTCAAAGTATCTTTTCTTTTTTTCATTTTTCTACACTATCATAGGTGCTTAGATGGCGTGGAAGGGTTTATCATATCATTCACAATATTTGAAGATTAAATCCGGTTGATATCTATTTGGCACACTGAAGTTCACCATATAAATGCCTGTGATGCCTGTGTATGCTTGATATATCCATTTGGTCGGATTTTTCTATTGACTTGTCAATGCAAATGCAGGTTATCAGCACTGCTAGGACATGCAATTGCATTTTGATTGTGCTTGATGCAATAAAGCCAATAACTCACAAGCGTCTCATAGAGAAAGAGCTTGAGGGATTTGGCATAAGGTAATGTGTTCATGGTTAACTGTGTGTTCTTTTACGGTTGCTTTGTTTGTCATTTGTGGACGCTGTATCTAGCTTCTACCTGCATGTGGTTGAACAAGTTGCTTATGATCACTCACTGACCCAAACTTATGAGATGACCTGTTCTGTTGCATTTACCTTCTCATGATGATAAATGTCTCTAGATACCAATGCACACTTCTTTCCTGCAACATAAAATGATAACAATTATTGAGGTGTAAGTACTATCGTGCTTCAAAAGTGATTTCTATCTTCATAACTTATTACTGAGGCTCGAAGTGACTGAACCAACTCGATGAGGGTCAGACCTCTATATCCTGCGGGTGGATGATGCAGGATAGCAGTGGTAATCTGAAAAAATGCTGTCTACAATACTGATATGTGATATCCTGGCAGTAAGATTATATTAGGGGTGGGAACTTTTTAAAGGTGGAAGCAATGCTTGGTGGTGATAGATTGAATAAGGATGTAGGTGGACCAACTTTGTGGGTGATGACAGGTTTTAGATTCATGTTTCAATGATCTGTCGATAGCTGCAAATTTTAGTTCTTTGGAATGATAGGGTTGAGTTTTGACGGTGGGAAGAGGCCAGGAAAATGTTGTGGATAAGCATGTGTGAAATGAGATTGGTCTGGTTGGAATTCAAAGCTGGTGAGGACAGCTGAATCACTGGTATTGTATTTGGGCTGTAAGCAGTTCTGGAGATCTGTAGCCTGATTCTTGGGATTCTCCCTCTAGTTGATGGAAAGGTGGGATAGGGACTCTGGAGTTCAATTCTATGGGTATAGTGGGGGAATCATATTTAGGGCTTTTCAGGGGAATTAGCTTCTGCATTTTGATAATTTTATGAGGGACCAATTTTTGAAAAACTACACTCCCCCAAATGGCCCTTGCTTTTGGTTTGCATTATGTTGCAAAAGTGCAGAAAGATGAAAAAGAATAGGAAGAGAAAGAAATAGAAGAAAGAAGAAAAGAAGTTAAATTTCCAGGCACTACACCAAGAATTCCATCGCCAAAAGTTAAACAATATCTAAAAATCTGTAGGCAGGAACTGAATCAACTGACGACTCAAAGAGAGTTCTATATATATTTTTTTTTTCTTAGCCAAAGAGAGTTCTATAGTTTCTGAAAGGACAATCACCCATTTCCATACACCAAGAATTATGTCACCAAAAGTTAAACAAGATCTCGAAATCTGTAGGCAGGAATTGAATCAACTGATGTCTCAAAGAGAGTTCTATAGCTTCTGAAAGGACAAATCACCCATTTCCATACAGAAGTCCATATTACAATCCATAAAGGCACAAGTCCTGCCCATCTATTGTACGTAGAAATTTCCTCTAAGTTTTACAGGCAATTCAAATGTAAGACACAATCTCATTAACAGAAAAAAGTCCACAATACACTGGGACCTAGACCGGCAAGAATACCTGTAAGTGGCTTTTGTTTAAATAATCATTTAAACGCTCTACTGTAGATTATTGGTTTTTTCTGTCTATGATCATGGAAGCTGCTATCTTTCTTCATTTATGAATTGTGCTACTTCTCATGTATCATCCGGTTTGACATGCACTCTTGGAGTTGCATTCCCATTACTTCATGTTTTTCATAGACATTGCTTGCATTTTTTTTTTTTTTTTTTGAGGGGATGGGGGGGTTAATTGAGATTGCTTGCATGTTGATTTGTTCATTTTCCGGATACAGGTTAAACAAAGAACCACCTAATCTGACGTTCAGGAAGAAAGACAAGGGTGGAATCAATTTAACCTCCACAGTTACCAACACACATCTGGACCTTGAAACTGTGAAAGCAATATGTAGTGAATACAGAATGCACAACGCTGATATTACTCTTAGGTATGATGCAACTGCTGATGACCTCATAGATGTCATTGAGGGTAGTAGGATATATATGCCTTGCATCTATGTTGTGAACAAGATTGATCAGATTACCCTGGAAGAGCTGGAGATTTTGGATAAACTTCCTCACTACTGTCCAGTCAGGTATGCTTTCTGCCCATACTTAAAAGTTTGTTGCTATTCAGCAGGTTGTCTTTCATTTCTTAAAACCCATTTATATGATATTATTGTTGCAACATATCGCATGTCTCTGTGGAGTAGTACTTTTGACAGGTAGATACAACTTTTGCCCCAACACAGAGTTGAACCCGTATGAACTTACACTCCATCTTTGTTCATTGAAGATGTGCCATTTGGTTCGATTACCATTGGCAGATGTGCCTAAAATTCACATGGTTGATATTCTCTCCTAGTCATGACCGCCTTCACACTCTGACTTAGCCATCTTAAAAACATATTTTGTTCGTGGGAGGCTTCTTTCTCTAAAACATGCACTGTGTCCATCTATTCTATCTACATATATGTTTGTAGTCAATCCTCTGGTTCCTCTAACTGTTGTTTCATGCAGATGTATTTGTTGAGAAATGCCTGCTTTTCTCTTATTGTAAACTCCTCCATCTCCCTGCATACCTTTTTTTTTTTTTTTGTTCTAAATCTCCCTACATACCTGAGATGATGGATTGTTGTATTTGTGAAAGGCTTGATGTATTCATATCAGAAATTTGCCCACTCTGTTTGCTTGCTATGCGTATTGCATTTCTCCAGCATATTCCTAAATGTAACAGCAGAAGATAGGACATTGTTTGGGGAAACCCTGTATCTGCACTCTATGCAGTGTACACACTGCTTCTTCCAGCTAGAAAAGTGTATTTCAGTTCATGTTGTACAAAAGCATTGAGTACTCACATACTGCTTCTTCCAGCTAGAAATGTGTATTTCAGTTCATGTTTTACAAAAGCATTGATGCATTGTATGTCAGATGGATCTTTTAGTTTATAATTTACCTTTTGGTTGAGAAGAAACCTGTGGTTTATACTACATAGCCCCCTCCCCTACCTCCTTCGCAACAGAACAATTTCTATTCATCCTGAATCCACAAGTTTAAATACATTAGTATCCCATTTATTTAGTGATCAGTTTTATTATTCGTTAACTTTTGTTCTTGATGTTGTCCTCATCATGAACTTTCTTTTTCTGTGATTTGCCATGACTATCTGCAGTGCTCACCTGGAATGGAATCTTGATGGCGTCCTGGAGAAGATATGGGAATATCTTAATTTGACTCGCATATACACAAAACCTAAAGGGATGAATCCAGACTATGAAGATCCTGTCATCCTGTCATCTAGGAGGAGGACAGTTGAGGACTTCTGCGAGCGCATCCACAAAGATATGCTTAAACAATTTAAATAGTAGGTCTCCTTTCCAAACTTTCTGTGCTCTCAAAGTTTCTGATTTACAAAGTGACATGTGGAGCGTACAAGTGAGAACATAAAAGAGCCATTTTAAGCACTTGTCTGCGCCCTGAGTAATTAGATGATTTTAGTGTTCCTCTTCAAAAAATTTGATATAGCATAAGATTGCTTCAGACAAAATCATTGTCTTATTTGGGCTTCCTTTCCACTATTGCTCTTGAAACATGTGATAGGTACTAACCTGATTTTTTCCTGCAGCGTTCCTCCCAAGTTGCTATAGTTAATGAGTTACGGTTCCCTTATATTAACATTGATGACAACCCTCCCACCCCTCCACCCACACCCCCTAAAAAAGGATCTCTTTTTCTAAGTCTGTTTTTCATTGTAGTCATCTGTTCTACGGGGAATAGTTGCATATTTCCTCTCTTTTCTTCCCTGCCAAACTCATACACAAAGTTGAAAAAAAAATCACATTTACTAAGTATTCCTCGCAATTTCCTTTGACCAAATGCAGCCTAGCTGGACTTTACTAGTTATAGCTCAACATTATCTAATCACTTTGGGCTTCTAGCTTGTATTCTTTCCTGTTCTATGTTTTCTAACCAATGACATCAATGTTGTCAGATATTATTTAGTTGTTGAAAACCAATCATCTCACGCAAGAAATCCCATGAAAATTGGCCACACCACTGTAAACTACTTGAGCAGTGGCGGCCATTTCTCTAGTCTGACTGCCTTTTTGAAGTGCTTAATTGCAAGAAATGTGCTTGTTAGAGATTTATGGTAGATTCATTAGATTGTGGATATTGCTGTTACATTCGCTTTTTTATTCATGTTTGCTCCTTTTACTCTTCTCAATGACGGCTTAATCTGCCTGTTTTCAGTGCTTTGGTGTGGGGTTCAAGCGCGAAACACAAGCCCCAAAGAGTTGGCAAGGTTTATTCAATACCCTCCTTTGTACTCAGATTCTTATCCTTTTTTTTTTTTTGCCCTTCTGATGGGCTTATTTTGCCCATAAATTAATTGACATCGTGTGCTGATGGAATGCGTCTTGTTCTTCATAAATGCCAGGAACATGAACTGGAGGATGAGGATGTTGTTCAGATAATAAAAAAGGTGTGATTGTTGAAAAGCTAGGATTCTGCAATAGCTTTTGTAAGTCTGTTCGGAGTTAATGGGTGAAGAATTTTCCAGCAGTACGGCTCTTGCTATGAGATTTATCTTCTGCTTCCCAAGCTTGCTAGACCTGAGCGTTATATTCCATTTGCTTTTTATTAGCAGATTAGGTAGAACAAAGGAGAGCTTGATTTGTAATTAGGCCTTTTTGTGTTCAAGCTTACTTCTGGGTATCTTGTCTATTTCTGAAATGGCACTAAATATCAAATCCATTAGAAAATGATTATATGTGCGTTGCAACTTAGAGGAAGTTAATAAGCATTTTGAGTCGCATTTTCGTTTTAATTCATTCTGGGATTTGTCTGGAAATCTTCAATATTAAGTGGAATTCATCTGGGAGAAAGGGTTTAATCGTTCATTTCAGGCAAGGGAGAAACCGTTACATATAAGCAAAAGAAATCTCCAAATCCAATACACCATAAAGCTTAAGTTCAAAAACAGAGAGCGACTTGTCCCGCCGGTTTCAGCCTTCAGGCTTTCACGCAGCAGTTGAAGTAACTGAGAAAGCTCCTCCTTATCTGCAAGTGAAATCAAACGCTTAGATTGGGGACTACATGAACCAAAATCAAACAACATAGAGGGCAGTTGAAACAGACCCAGAAATTAGGACGACTTTTCTTATTCTGGTTAAAGAAGATAGAACTTTGGGTTCTTGTCAGAATTAAAACGCTTTTCCTTTTTTTCAATATCAGCCAAGTACTTGATATATCTTAATTTTAGATTATTCATCAAATTTGAAAAAAAGATCAAACGACCCAAATTCGTCTCCAATCGTTCATGCTGGGTATCTCCACCGTTTGATTTCACAAATCTGAAAAAAAAAAAAAAAAAAAAAACAATTCCCTTCGTAAAAGGTAGACCAAAGCACAGTTCCTTATCTTCATTCCAAGTCGGTATACCGAAGAACTATCTTTTCTGCCTAAGCGAGTGAAACCAGACGAAATACCATCATCAACTAATATTTTAGAGCTGCCAGCTGCATGCGAACCAGTTGGACTTGCGTGTATCCTAGGTATCTATGCCGACATTCTCTATTCTTCTTAATATATTTTTTTTTGTCATTCCCCTTTTTCCGCACGTATTTTCAATTATGCTAGTCCTCGATGGGACCCTCTCAAAAATTCAATAACAATTAGTAAAAAAATAATAATTATATATTGTGGTACATATGGTAAGAGACGTGAGGTATTATAGTACATCATTGAAAAATCACAAAAAAACAAAAAACAAAAATGCACTGAAATCTGTCAATGTCAGTCATACGGCACATTCAAACTTGAAACCAAAAGATGAAGCTCAAGTCTACCCATGGAAAATGTCAAAAACAAGAGAAATCAAAGCAAGGTGTCCAAGTTTTTTTGGGTAAAGGCTATTAAATAAACTCAATTGATTTTTTGGCCATCGACCTATGTAAAATGTTATATTTTCTGGGAAGTTCACTGAATTAACTAAATTATATGAGAAAGTTCCTACCAACACACTATCAGTTTTGTCTGTCCGTATTTAATACCGACCCAGCAATTTTCCCACCATCCTATCACATGCATGCCAGCATCATCTTTGATTCTTTATAACATATATTGATCCTCTTCTTTACAACGACCAACTACTACATGCCTAGTTGGACCAGATACATAATTACGCAACGACAACAGATAAAGCACTGCAAAGGTAGAAAGAATCTTACAGTTGGAGACTGCTGGCTCTGATTGTAGTGTTGGTGTTGCTGGTCATCACTGTGGGCGCTGCTCGGATTGGTGGGGGTGGTACTTGAGGCAATGAGCTCTTCCTCATTTCCAAGACTCGCTCTCGACAGCTCTCTCTTGTTTTGTTTCCTCACTTCCCTGATTTTCGAGAAATCCAGAGAGTAGTCTGGCACCTGTCCCTTCTGTTCCCAGTCTCCAAATTGTGGCACCGATAGCCACGGAGCGTTCTTCTGCATTAAAGACGAGATTTATTTATTTTTAAATGACACCGATTTTGGGAACAACCATTGCCTCTTGTTTTCAATTATTATCGTTGTCAATTCACCTTCCAAGAGTCCCAAAGAAAAAGTAATGGAACATTTAAATGAAATACAAAACTCACAAAGTTCGTTAACAGAAAAGCAATGAAATTTACCAAGCATCCAATCCTAATGTTCTTGATAAATATCATAAATGGAACCTGGTCTTGGGTGTTTTATTCTGAATATGTATGATTAAAGAAGAAAGTTGATCTAGACCGGAGTTGAATTTCACAGCCCAAAGAGAGCAGGAAAATTTCTAAAGACGACAACTTTGACTGTTTCTCGTCCTTGAAAAGAAGAAAGTGAAATGATTACCACTTTAAATGTCTCGTTAGGTCGAACAAATCAAAACAAAAATTGAGACAGAGAAACAGGGCATTTCCACCTTAGAAGTCAGAACAAACAGCAACTATAAACAGAGAAAACAAAAGAAAACTGAACCCAATAGACTATCAAAAGAAAGGTGCATCAATTCATAACTCTGTATGGACTTATTTCTCCGTTTGGTTGCCAAGAAAACGAAGGAAAATGGAAGAACATACGTCTATGTATTTAAACTTTTAGTGCTCGTGAACTGAGTAAGCATCAATATCCACTTATCAGAGTCCAGTGGGACCAGACACGACATCGCTACGAAGCCTTTGTTTTAGCTCAAAGCATCCTTTTCAAAACCAGCAGAAGATGAAGCACAGATTCTATGAATCAATTTCTCAGGATATTCCTCAGGTTTCTCAGCAAACAAACAAACAGGCAGAACCAAAACAAAATAAAAACAAAAAGCAGAGACAAACAGAGAGAGTCACCTCCTTACGATCCTCCATGAGATTGATACAAGTTCTTCAAAGACAAAAAAGGCGTATGTGATAAATAAGGAATTCCGTTCTCTCAAGCAGAGAAGCACAGCGCAGCGCAGGCCTTGTGTTTTCTCCGTGGGCCGACGAAGGAACCGTCCGAAAAGCACAACACGATGAGTCGATGACAGCACAATTTGGATTGGTCTCTATGCTCGATTACACGAAGATATATATATGCTTCAGTTTACGAAATTGGGTTTTTTACTTTCAGCCATTTACGCAACTACCACTCGCTCCGAACGCGCTTTTCCTTGATGTAGTTATTATGCGTGTCCAGCCTTTTCCTTTTTCCAATTTCGATGCGCTACTAGATTTTCCCTACCAGCCAGCTGTCTTCTATCGCCAAGGAATCTTTCCTGCCTGTAAAAGATCGGTACTGCTCAAACGACAGCGTATTAATTTGTCAAGGATAACAAAAACAGAAGGAAAAAAATATATATATACAAACAACCACTTGGTTATGGTCAGAGACGAGAGCCAAGACGGGACCGCCCAGAAGGCGGTTAACTGAAGAACTCTAAGCGGCCTTGAAGTTATCTGCAACAATCACAGACCAGAGGCGAGATTGTTGCAAGAAAGGGAGTAGTGGTAGATCTGAAGATGGTTGAGCAAGGCACCACGCCGACAGCCGGTGTGTTAGGGACCCCGGGCTAGGCCACCTTAACAACGCCAACTCTCGCCAAGTGATTCGCACGCGATCACCCCAATCGATCATCTTAAACCGTTCTTGACAATACACAAACTGAAATGTAGGATCTAATAACACAAATGGAGAACACTCAAGATATTATTACGAAGAACGTGGTTAAGGGTTAATTAGCCCAAGAACCATAAGAACACAAGAACAATCCCGATCAAGGGTTAATTAGCCCAAGAACGGGTACCCAAACTAGGTTATTACCTAGAATGAATCCAAATGACAAGGTTATTAGCCTTGACACCGACTTAGCATATACGTGTCTATGCTTGGCCAAAACACTCCCCAAAAGCACTCAGGCTCTCCAAGACTCTACTATTCTTAATGATTACTCTAATGCACCTAAGATTGCTTATATAGACATCCTTTGGTGCTTACAAATCCTAATGGAATCAAAACACAATTAAATCAAATCACCGATATTTAGGAATCAATCCCTTCAATCAAGTAGATTTGATATTACATGCCTAATACAACATAAACTCAAAGAAAGGAATCTTCTAGAATTTAGGAAAGGATCCCTAAATCTAGAAGATATGATTTATTCAATCTCAACAAGAAAAGAAACTAATCCCTAAGATACCTCCATGAATGCCTTGATCTCGCCGTCATCTGCCGCCGCTTGCACCTCCATGAGTGGTGGTGCTCCTTCGACTCCCTGGCCCTTCCTCTTCCTTTCCCACCTAGCACCGGTAGGGGTGGTGGTGCTCCGCCACTGGTGGTGGCCATCCTGTGTCTTGGCACTCTTTGTCTGCTGGCCCGCTGTTTTTGCTTGGCTTGGCTGGTGGCCAAGGACTTGCTGTGGCACCGTGTCATGGCAAGGCCATGGGCTATCATGGCATGTCTGTGGCCGGCTAGCTGGCATGCCAGGCATGGGCGTTGCTGGGGCGTCATGCCTTGTCATGGGCGCTGTACTTGCGCGCGTGCGAGCTAATGCCATGACATGGCTGTGGTGCTCTTGCCGCGCGCGCGGTGGGCGTGTCAAGGGTTCCCATGGGTGCCATTGGCGCCTCATCTCGGTACCTATCCTTCCACGCATGGCTATCATGGCCCATGTCATCACTGTGGACCCTTTCACGGTGACTGAAGAGTAGGAGCACGCAAGGGCTCAGACCTTTTCCCCACTTATTGCTGTTATTGGTGAGCAAAATACAACCTTAATCTAGAAATTCTTTTGGTCATTAGCAAGGGCGAACCCAAGGGGATATCGAAAATGAGGGATTTTTTTAAATTTAGGTTTTATGCTTTTTCTTACTTTGACCCCACGAGTAATTAGAATACTGTAGCTAGGTCTTCAAAGATTCACATTCTGATTTCAGTCTCCATTAAAGGGAGGCCATAAGATTGCTTAACACTTTTTGTTGCAATTTTTTTTTTAAATAACATGGAAAATTCGAACATTCATTAACGTGCATCAGACTCGGACTAACCTGACTCAACTCAATATCTGCACAATTTGAATTCAACGCTACGATAGATTCAAAGAGACTGACCGGTCCTTCATTTCAATCACGAATTTTTTGCATAAGTGGTAATTTGAATCCCTAAATGTGCACCTAAATCACACTCTCAGGCCCTCACTCCTACATGAGCTACCCGAGTAGGTTGATAAAATTGTACTTACCATTCAAACAAACGGTAATTCTTTAATGTCATCTATAAATTACTAAGAATCCTTCTTATTCTTTGAACAAACACCCATCTGTAAATTACAAATTTCTGTTCCTCTGAAACTGTCACAGTATTTGCAATGCCTTTTCCAGACCTCAATTTTCGGAACTTCCACTTTAAAAAACCGAAACATCCCAAAATATGTATACCCCAAATTATTTATTTTTATTTTGTAGATGGAGATAGATTAGACATTTCAGGCCTTATAGAAAAACATGGCAACTAAATGGTGGCTAAGGACTAAGGT
Organism: Morella rubra; assembly: GCA_003952965.2. Lineage (NCBI taxonomy): Eukaryota > Viridiplantae > Streptophyta > Magnoliopsida > Fagales > Myricaceae > Morella > Morella rubra. The sequence goes on from CM025854.1 coordinate 20,291,719, forward strand.
GATAAATATATAGTTTAGGAGTTTATAAAGTAATTGCATAATTGAAGGTGCAAGTGTAATTTTTTTTCTTTTTTTCTATTCTGTATTGGAAACACTAAGATATGAAAAAAAATGTTGTTTTATTGTCTAGATAAGGTTTGACTAAGATTCTTATGATGGTTGACATGCTTGGACTTTCTTTATATGCTGAAATATTTTTGAATTGAAAACTATAATGTAAAAAAAAAATTAATGATTAGTACAGAATGGTTGACTATGATGATAAGTTTGTGATGTGGCAAATACACATTGGTGCTACTTAAATTAATTGCATTGAGTTTAGGTATTAGTTGATTTCGAAAATTACGTCTTAAAATATTGGGTTTTACTAAAATAACTTAAAATTGAAACCACGGATCTTATTTTGAAACAATCCTTTTGCTGAAGGGTCAACATACCGTAGTGGTCAAGGGAAACTCGTCCGTGGATCGCTCCTCCACCTGGCGATTTTTCCTCAACTAATAAGGCAGGCTTTTTCTCTCTTTCCAAACAGTAGATAAACCTGACCGAATGAGTATAAGGCCAAGGGTACACAAGCCTGAATAATAGAGTCTGCTGCACTAAGACCAGGGCCGGCTCAAGCTGAATGGAGGCCTAAGGCTATATAAATCAGTAGACTTTTTATATAAATTTTAATATATAATATTTAAAATTATCTCAAAATTATTAAATTTAATATAAAATATTCAAAAGTCCCATTTATTATTTTTTATAGGGCCCTCATACAAGATATTAAGGCTTCATAACTTGCACACTTAAGAAATTTATAGGGCATTTTCATAACTTGCACAGTTAAGAAATTTATAGGGCATTTTTTTTTTCTCTTTGATCAAAGTTCAGAAATATGAAAAAGGATTAGGAGGCCTAAGAAAAACATATCACTCGATGAGTAAAAAGACAGTGCACTCATATAAAAAAAATATGAAAAGATTGTATCTTGCAATTTTTTTTTTCCCCTTAGCTCAGTTGTCTTTTTATTTTTTTGATCATCTACAACACTTAAAAAATAATAATTTTTTTTTAAGCTCTTAATGGGGCCTTGCTCAGGGTGAGGCCTTAGGCTATCGCCTAACTTGCCTTACCCTTGAGCCGGCCTTGACTAAAACCAACAAGTCCAAGTCCCTTGGGTTTATATGGGCCAATAGATTTTTTGTAACTTGGTTAGGAGTGGCAGTGGAGACGTCAGAGCTTGCATTATTGCATTCCTGGTGTCGTCGTGCATGATAAGACATTCGTAGCGGAAGCGGGTAAAAAATGGGCCGAGGAATACATGCAGGACCAGAACAAAGAGATACAAGCTATGACAACCTCTATTTGCACTAGGGCTGTTCAAAGCCATGGGTAAAATCCGGTATCATTGGCACGGGCACCGGTACCAGCACTGAGTTTTCGGTACCTGACCTAATTGGTGCTGATGGCCTATTTTCAGAAAAATTTGGAGGTTTCCCAATTTACCCGGCACCGAATTCTCGGGTACCGAGAAACCGGGTTTTATTTATTTTTTTTTTATATTAAACGAGGCCACTTCAGTCTTCAATTCCCCCCTTTCAACGTCGACTGCCTCTCTCTTCCTCCCCTTCCTCTCCAATCGCCCCCCCACCCTTCGCTGGCGGCTGGGCCTCCCTTCGCCGACCACTGCAAGTACTCTCATCTTCTCCTCTCCTTCACGTTAATTTTTCTCTATTTGTTTGCAATTTTTAGGGTTTCGATAATCTATTCTCCTCTCTCTCACGTTTTGACTCATTACTCTCTCTTCCATCTTTAGATCCGTTGCTTGGCTTTTCGTTTGAATCATTTTTTCTAACTTAAAGTAGATCTGTACGTTTTGATTATGTGCCAACTGTATTCGCCAATTTCAGTGCGAATGTGGTTGTCAATGGGAACATCGTTAACCGACGGCTGTGGGATACTGTCGGTAGGTTTGCAAGGTCGCCAGTTTTCATTCCATTAAGGAATTTTACAATAGATTCCCCTCCCCCCTCCTTATCCCCTCTTTTTTCCCCCTTCTGTTTTTAGGTATGATTTTTTTTCTTCTCTGCAAACAGGACAGGATGACTATAATAGATTAAGACCTTTGAGTTATTTTGGGGCAAATGTTTTCATACTGGCATTCTCTCTCATTAGCAAGGCCAGTTATTAAAATGTTTCCAAGAAGGTGAAAATTTTGTTGAACTATTTATTTTTTCAAGCAAAGAATCTTTTGCAGAAGTACAGTTTACAGTGTGCTGATGAATTCTGCATTTGATGGCTTCTCTTGCAGTGGATTCCTGAGTTGAAGCATTATGCACCTGGTGTCCCAATAGTTCTTGTTGGAACAAATTTAGGTACGATTTTTCTTTCATCTAATGTGTTAATTGATGTAACTGTATTAATTGCTATCCTTAGCTTCTTTCTTCTGCATATCAGCATATGGCATTTCATCTTAAGATTTTGGTTTTTTTTTTTGAAGTATTTAAGTTTGACTCAACGCTGTTCTTAAACATCTCTGATCTTGATATAATATAGACTGTATTGTTGCACTCTTTGTGGGTAAATTGAAGTAATTTGTTTTTTATGATTGCTACTTGATTGGATGAGGCCATCTAGTGGCTTCTCTTTAGCTTATTACATGGAGTTTTAGGATATTTGTAATCTTCCAGCTTTCTTCTCTTCTGTTGTTTTAGTTTTAAAAAGGTTTCCTCTTATCTACATGCCTTGTTCTTTCTAGTTTTGCCTTCTAAATGGGCTGCTTAGTAAGCTTTGATTTTTTTGGCAGCAGAAGGCTTTGGACTGAAATAGGTTATATTGTTTCTTTTAGGTGCAGAACCAGATGAAAAACAAGGAGGGAGAAAAGAAGTGTGCTTTCCTAACATTGGAGGAGCTGAGACCATTGGCTGAGGATACAAATACCTACAAATCCATAGGTATTTGTGAAAGCCATAAGCTAACGATGACATATAATGGTCGTGCTTATTTAGAATCTATATGTTTCTAAGCACTAAAAGGATACCTTCATTCTAGAAATTGAATTTAGATCTCTATAGGTTTATGTAAAGAGGGTTTGATATTTGTTTGAATTATGGATTGGTCTAAATAACATTTTAGTTTTATTACAGTGCTGATTTGGTTGTGTATTAGTTTGAACAGCCCAATATGAATATAGGTTAACCAGAAACCACCACCATTAAGGGCCGATTTTTGTCCTTAACGGTGTAGGTGTAGATGTAGGTGGCCAATATTTAAAAACTAGCTTATCCGGTGTAGGTGCCGGTTTTGGCCAAAACCAGCATCTACACCGGGGTTGAACAGCCCTAATTTGCACTATTAACTCCAACTAAAAGGAACTGTTTCCCAGAGGACGAAAATGTGCGACACGAGCTAATCAAAGGACTGCTTCTCAGTAACGCATAGTGTGTGGCTGTGTGTTACGCCCTACCAACCTCCTGGGTTCTCCGATCTTCCACCTCCATTTTGTTCGGTGGCTCGTCCTCGAGGGTGTGCTCCTCACGCACCGTCTAGAGTGGTGCGTGGTCCAGAATAAAGTCATTCTAGTAACTCAGACTTGTGATCATTATCAGGAACAAAAGAAAAGAAAAGAAAAGAAAAGAAAAGAAAAAAAACGTAACCCAGACTTGCAACGTGCATTGTAGCTGGGAGGCCTATACTACTATATAGGATTTTACTGTTTTCGCCACGTGATTTTGAAATTCGTTACATTTTTTTCTCCTCTCTTTCCTTAATTTAGCCCTCTAAATCCCATTGTCACACAACCAAAAAACAAAGTTGGAGATAACCAACACACTCTTGGGCAATGAATAAAGTAATGTTTCTAAAGTTATCTCACCATTCTCTCTCTCTTTTACCCACGAGCATAAAGTTATTTTCATATGTTTCTGTAATGAAACTAAACATGGATCCCATTAGTCTCTAACTTACGAACCCTCCCCTTCCCTCCCTAATATATGAGCAGTTCACAGCTTAAGAGAAAGATTTACTAGCATCGGAGAGGTAATTTTCTGTTATGATAAAAGTCAATGATACAGATCATGAGAAATAACTAAGTGGAGCTGACTCATCCAAGGGTTTCTCACACTGTACCACAACAGCCTCTTCTGCCACAATCCAGCCTCCATTGTCCGCATTCTCTTGATCGAAAGATTGAGAACAGTTCTAACAATAACAAAGGACAACAACAGCATAAAACGAAATGTTTAAAACATTGCCGCAATTGAAGATATCAGAATTTACATATATACGCAGGAATTGCCCTCAATCGAGTAAAGATCATCAAAAGCAGACAGACAACCTACCACTCAATATGTATAATAAAATGTATACATGTTCGCTTGGGAAAGGAGATTTGTTGATATGGACTGATGGACAGCGGCTAGGGTTCATTTGGAACACTTGAGAAGTTAAGTTAAGATGTAGCAAGAGACCAGATCCTAACTAACCTTTTCTATTCAGACTTTTTAATTGAATCACAAAGGAAACCTTCTAAAACCACTAAAACGGCAACTAGTTTGTTTGATAAGCCAATGCAATAATTGTGAGACGAGATAGAAGGGTAGAAAGTCAAGGTAAAAAAAAGAAAAGAAGACAGGGTAGAAGGGTCAAGACTAAATTAGGGAAGATGTGAAAATTTACCATGGAACAGGTATATACAAGGAGTGTCATCCAGTCCCAATTCCCCAGAAGGAGTCTTTGGCAATCATCAACTGCTTCGTGTAGAAAATATAATAATGGGGGCATCAGCTGCATTTCAAAGTGCCTTGATCCACCACAGAGTCTGCACATGCCAGGATCTCCACCATCTGGTGTATCCAGAAGTGGCTTGCCACCATAAGAGTATCTGAGCACAAGAGAATATGAAACTTTACAGCTAGAGGAGTGTGCCAACAATTAACAGGTATAACAAGCTACCAGTAGAACCACATCTGATATTCAGATCCAAAATTTCAGTGACTGTATACCTGAAACATTGCTCTGGGTATGCATCCAGTCGACGCTTGAATTTAAGGAAAGACCTATCAGCGGTCAAAGCTTTGTCATATTCATAACGTTCATCTGCCCAAGCTTCTTCTTGTGAATGCTCCTCAGCACCACTACCATTCTCCTTAATGGAAAGTGACGAGTAATTTGAACACATTGAAGTAAGGTCCCTTGAGGATCGCTCTTCCTGAGTATAAATATAAAAGCAAGGGACCACTGCAATCGACAAGCACAAAAATCAAATGTAACACTTTTAACATAACATTTATAGCCTAGGCACAACTGCAAATTGCATCGAAACTCAAACCAGCTGAACTGCACACAAACTTAGATTCATGCTTTCTCGTGTTTTTTTTTTTGGGGGGGGGGGTGGGGTGCAGGGGGCTGTGATGAGATCATTTTACAAGCATGTTAAAGGGACTCGATCATGTTGCACAGACACTTGTTTTCCTGTGCTGATGTCAGTGAATAATCAAGGATGAAAATTAAAAATCTTACACCAGTCAGGACGCAGTATGACAACATACTTTTTCACATTCCTATTTCTGATACAAGCAAAACAACAAACAGATTATACTAACATAATTCTTCATTTGTTATTTTATGTAGTCAGAAATCCAATTCAAATTCTTTCTCCCACATCCCCACACTTTGGCTGTGTTTGTTTACTAAAATTTCAGCCTTCCAAAATTTTAACATAATAAAATAATTACAATATAATCTCTCTCTCCCATCAAATCATTACTTTTCACTATAATAAATATAAAATATTCATTCAAATCATCTCTCTTTCACTTTTTCATCAATTCTAAATACCCTAAAATTTTAACCTCCCCAAAATTAATACTCAAACACAACCTTTATCCTCTGTTCATTCCTTTTTTGCCATGTGGGGCAGTTTCCCGGTAGATTCACATCTTTTACAACCAACAGTCTTCTGTCATTGGAGCAGGAGCAATTTGTTTAGCTTCATAACAATCCCAATGTCTCATTTATAACACGTGCGGGGCATGGTCAGACGCATTCAGTACACTTTATACATGTATTACAAAACTTTACCGAATGTGACATTTGATATACATTGTGGATCTAGTAAACTAGTTACTCTGGGCCAAATGATTTGATGTATTTCAAGTTTAAACACAGGAGAGGAGTTTAAACTCGCAGCAGACACGAGAATTGCATTTTTTCGTAACATACTGCTACCCTACAGGATATGGGTATTAAATGGATGAGGCAGAGGCCTGTGCATCACACACATAAGATGAAGCAAATAGGCAACACTATGCAGAATGTACCTACATACGTATATTTGCAGGTCATAACTATACCTGGTATGTTGGAGTCCCTCGTTCTTGTTCTTGTGCTTACAGGCATGGTCCTCACAACAGTCTCAGAATGGTGATTGATCTGCATTTTCTTGGAATGAGAAGCAAAGATTGCAGCTTCAGACAATGCTTTACCCAATTCCTCCAGATCCATGTCGTCACCATTGTCATCATCGAAATCCTCCCACCAGCCAGTAGTTGAAAGTGAAACAGGGGTTGCAGGTGAAGAGGCCACTTCGCAAGAGGTGGTACATGATTCATCTACATTGGATGATTTCTGCACACGTAGAGCTCGCCAGCTGCATGAGAAGAGAATCAGCTGAAGAAAAACAACAATATGGTATTCAAATTATTTTACCAATATAATACTAACAGACACTTTATCTAATATTGGATTGCATTTCCAGCTGAAAGCAGGAAATGGAGTAAGGAAATTTACGAAGACCTATGAGAAGTGCTCCCACATTTTGGCATTACACAACCAAAAACAAAAAGAACACGCTCTTCAATCTCTAAACTTTTGCTTGAAATCGGAGCATAAACCTGGAGAAAAAAAAAGTAATTGTAGTGGTCGCAAATTTCAAATGATACATTTTCAACAAAAACTATGGTATAGTAGGTTTAAGAATGTTAAACCTGTGCAACAAGGCAGAGTTTACTTCCACATTCCCTACACTCAAGCAGGTTGGGTCTTACAGACTCCTCAAGAAGAGGCCAATCCTGTTTAGGAGGAAGGGGATGAACAAGAGGAGATGATAATTCAATAACAGCACATCTTCAATTATAGAAACACTGCAAGCAGATCAGGTGGAGTTACTTACAGGCAATCCACCAATTTTTGTTGTATAATGATCAGCTGGTTCACGATGGTCATTGGCCCATGGTCCTGGCATTCCCAGAAGAACTCCCATCATGTACTCTACTAATATGAGAATAGGAGCAATTAATAGAGTCATACATCATCCTTGGATCACAAAAAAAAAAAAAAAAAGATTAACACCATAACCAAATGCTCCCGGCTTTACATTTTTATTGGTTGAGACCCACTTCTACTCAAGGAGGCTCGCTTCCACTCGACTGAGCCTGTTATAACTATTACACTAGATCAGTAAATTGTGGATTTCTTAATTATTAAGAAACCAGACTGACAACAAGCATTAACTTCCAGCATTACAATCTGTTTCTTTACTTGTGTGTCCTCGGCAACAGAAGAGTGCATATACAATTATTAGAGTCAAAACGCCCATATATAAGTAATGATAACTTGCTGATGAATACCAACCACTAACACCAGGAACATTAGCAATTCCAAGAATGCTAAGATGACCTGAAATTCCCTATCCCCTAACAATGTGCCTAAAACCTCTACTTTTGGTTTCTTTTTATTCGTAGGTTTCACACTTACTCTCTCTCGGAGACTGGCATCACCCCTCATCTATTAGAAGTATATCCAATCCCAACGAGAATATAAGCGAGTCGCTTCCTGATTGGCTTGTAGTCGTAGTCTTTCAGCTTATGTAGTAAGTGCTAGGAGCGAGAGCTCATCGAACTCTAAAAAGCCTTCTTTTTGTCTTTGTTTGATTGGTAACATACATGAATTTAGTATTTGAGAATTTGAAATAAATGAAGCCAGACATACAAGTATTGGAAAAGAAAAAACGAACATAAACAAACATGACTTTTAGTATTTGGGAATGCTGAGCTTTAGCTCATACCTAGGAACGAAAGAAGCCATTACCCACTAAATTTAGCACCACATTTCAGAAACTAATTGCCGCAATAATTCTATTGCAAAGTTAGATCACTTACCTTCAAGGAACGATTCGATTTCCCAGAATACGTTATGTAGCTCTACGGAAAATTCCTCGTTCTTCAAATTCTCTTGGAGATGGAGAAGTTGAAGGGTAAGCTTCGGTGGGATTCTCTGCTCACAGCTGCGTCGGCTATTTTTGCTCGAAACCGTTGTTCAAGGAATCAAGAGGCGGCACGAAATGAAACAACTACGTTTGTGTGAAAGCGGTGAATCCATGAAGCGACGTCGTTTCTTTTTTAATATTTTTTTGAAATTTTATCTTCTGTAGTTATTTATATTCATTTATATACAGATCTGTGTGTCGCAATTTGTCATGTTTTTCTCCACTTTGTTAGGGTTCATGTGAATTAAGTTTTCAACCGCCATCAGCATTGTTCGGTGTGGCTTCTCTCTTCAACTGGTCTCTTCTGTCACCAGGCCCCTTTTGCTGTGGCTGAACGGGGTAGTTGTAGGGGTTCTCCCTCCCTCTCTGTTGAACTCTTTTGTTTAATGATATATAGCTTGCTTAGAGAAAAAACAATAAAAAAAAATGTTCTTCAAAAGGGATTCTATGTGAGCACCCATGATAATGTCAGAGACTGCCATTGGAGAACTGGCTTGTTAGCAGCATCTAATCCAAATCCCCAACATGGTTGTAGCCCATTAGTACCACCATTGTTCACTGGCTCCAAAGTAAGTTAAAATCGCTTGCACAAATAAAGTTAAACTTAGTAGACGGACTTAGAATTCTCTAGTCTTGCTAATGCTGTGGTGATAGGCTATAACTCAAACTGAACATTTTGTAATAGGAGGTGCTCTTATGGTCACACCCAGGAAAAGTTGCTATGCTAGTTGCGCCCCCCCTTTTAATAAAAAAAAAAACATCTAATCCAAATCATATGTTTCCTTCATAACACAACGCCATTAGCCAGAATGAATGCTTCGTTTGAACTTTGTTTGGCGCACCACAGTAGTGTTGTTTAATTGATTGCTAAACGAGCCTGGAATCCACTAGAGGGTATGAAATTTTTTAGTTTAAAGCTTGTATAATTACAGTCACAGAAATCAGCGCCTTTCCTGTGTTGTGGTTTTTCCAAAGTGAAAATCTACAGAGAGGAATTCTGCAATTATGTGGGGGGAAAAGAACAAATTTCCAGCAAAAGATTTTCAATTACAGCCTGAACTTCAGGTATACCTGTAATTCTATCTATATTATATACATAAGCATTAAGCTCAACTACCTGGCTCTCAACAGACCACCTCATATCCTGGGCTTTTTACAAGTAAAATTAGTAAAACAATGCAGGAATCTTGAACGAAGTTCTTGAGTGAATAGTTGAGTCAATTCCACCTCTTTGCATTCTTCAGTCCTTTCGATTTTTGTTTTGCCTGTTGAAATGCCTGCCTTTTCTGCTTCTTCACCGCTTCCTTCTCAGCCTGTTAAGAGGAACAAGATATATAAAGTTTTGTCTCTAGTTGCTATAGCAGAAGCCACATCTTTTCCTTTCCTGATTCAGAATAATAGCGATAATAAGAAACAATGCAAACCTTCGACATCTTGGATTTGGCTTTAATCTTAGGAGCCTTCTCCTCAAGCTCTGCCTCGCGTTCCAACTCTCTCATTCTGGCGTCAAGATTTTTCTCCAGATAATACTGTAATTCACAACATTAAAAGTTCAGTAAAATCTAGCAATTTGGACAGTGATGCATGCTGAACAATTTCCAGCCTCACACTTCAGCTGTTTGCTTCATAGGTGTCCTTTTCTTGTGATATAATAGGCCTAACAATAAAAATGAGGTAACCAGTATATCCCGCAATATTATTAATAATCAGGCTTCTGTGGGAACTTTTTCAAAATTTTAATAAAATTTTGTGTTGGTGTTAAAAAAGAGGTGGTATTGGAATTGGTGAATGAGCGATAAAAGTAAAAGTAAAATTTGAGTGTGTTTGATAAAAGTAAAATTTTAATAAAATTTTCTCCAGATAATACTGTAATTCACAACATTAAAAGTTCAGTAAAATCTAGCAATTTGGACAGTGATGCATGCTGAACAATTTCCAGCCTCACACTTCAGCTGTTTGCTTCATAGGTGTCCTTTTCTTGTGATATAATAGGCCTAACAATAAAAATGAGGTAACCAGTATATCCCGCAATATTATTAATAATCAGGCTTCTGTGGGAACTTTTTCAAAATTTTAATAAAATTTTGTGTTGGTGTTAAAAAAGAGGTGGTATTGGAATTGGTGAATGAGCGATAAAAGTAAAAGTAAAATTTTGAAGTGTGTTTGATAAAAGTAAAAGTAAAATTTTAATAAAATTTTATTAAAATATTTGTTTAACAAACGCATTGTAAAACTTTTCCAAACAGGATGTGATAACGATATGCAAAAGTGAAAAGGAAAAATGCCAGAATGTTTATCGAAATCAGGCCTCTCTGGGCACTTGAACTTTGGCACACTGGGTTTGATAATGATATGTGACACTGAAAAAAGAAGAAGCACAAGAGGATTTATTGAAATAAGATGATATCCTGTGGATTATAATTCTGTCAATTAAAATCTGCTCAGAGGGTTCCTCTTTAATTTGGTGCATAACTGGCCACCACAGCCATATCACGTGCCCAACTAAATTACAGAAGAAATAATGATCTACTTTCAGGCTCAGCTTCATTTTTTCCACACAGCTCTTTGATCTCCTATTTAAAAATATATATCTTCTAGTACGGGGTAAAGGGGAGGAACTTACATTGTAATCTCCTGCATAATCTTGTAAATTGCAGTCTTTAACTTCCACTACTCTATTGACTATTTGCTTTATAAAGTATCTGTCATGAGAAACTGTGATGACAGTGCCCTTGTACTCCGTTATTGCCTCCTGATTGACCATTATATACAGAATTATCAAAGTGGCGAAAGGGCTTTGCACAATATTCATACGAAATCAAAACAGAAATCACGACTGCGATATTAACCAAACCTCAAGCATTTCTTTTGAAGGTATATCCAAGTGATTAGTTGGTTCATCCAGAACTAGCAAAGTTGATGGTTTCACCATGAACTTGCAAAAAGCAAGACGTGCCTAATAAAACAGGAAGAAAGGAAGCAAAGTTCATACATTGTGAAAAGGAAAAGATATAAAAACCATACCAAAGAGAAAAAAAAAAAAGACGTACAAAGACATTGCCTGCATCTTTCTCAAGCAGAAGTTCAAAGCTATTACAAAGAAGGCTAATCATAACTATCCATCCTAATCTAAGGTCTTATTTGCATCGTTTCCCTAAATTTGCAATCAGCACTCCAGTTTGAGATTATTTGCAATACCTAAAGTGTCCAAATTTACAAATTCAGCGACAAGCAGGATGGTAGTTTGCACTAATACATCAGAACTAACAGGTTAGCACATATTAAATTGCAATGTCCAATCCACCCAATAGTCTGTTGAACTGAATTGAAAAATTCACAAAATTAGTTGTTTGTTGATAACTTGAAGCTCAAAACAAAACTTTTTATGTAGCAAATGATTGCTAAATAAGCGTCCAGCAGAAGAGAGAATTAAATCACATAACATTATAGTTTGTTTACCTTCTCACCACCACTCAGCAGAGAAACCTCTCTATCAAGCATATCAGCTTTGAAGTTACAACGACCAAGTAGTCCCTTTATATCATCAATTCTCCAGTCCTCTGCTACTTCTTCTACTGTCTGAAGCACCGTTTTTTTCAGATCAAGTGCCTCAGCCTAAAAAGGGGTATATTAATCCCAGTTAGCATAAGCAACAATATTTGTGTCCCTATGCAGCCTGCAAATTGTACAAGTATTGACTACCTTTGTGTTGGGAGTGTGTGTGTATTGCAAGACAGTTAGAACTAGTAGGCATTTTCAAGGATGCATACAAGTAGAACTATCATGATAATACAATCGATTAGAAATAGCAGCAATCTAGACTTCTCTAAACCATCCGAACTTATAGACAAACACCTGATTTTGTTCAAAATAGTTTGGCAAGACATTATGCTCTCCAAGCAGCACTTCACCCCCTCTTGGCTTCTCCAAACCCATTATCAGTTTCAGCAAAGTACTCTTTCCGCATCCATTTGGGCCAATAATGGCAATTTTCTCTCCCCTTTCAATTGTTATATTTGCTTTGTTGAATAGCACCTGGCAAACAATAGATGACAATTCCATAAACATTACATACAGATGATAATCCAAAATAGGAAATTCAATGTTCCCATAGCATCTTCCTTGTTCAGCAACGTATGTCAATTCACCTCATCACCAAAGCCAAATTCTAAATTCTTGACTGTTACAACAGATCTTCCACTCATTCCACGCTCAGGGAACCTGATCTTCATTTGTTTCCGTTGAAATGGCTTCTCTATTAGATCCTCTTCTTGAAGTTTCTCCAGCTTCTGTTGTTATCCAAAAGCAATAAGAAGCTTTGGGTTAAGGACAAATCCATAACAAGCACAAATCCCAATGACTTCAAATGGTCTCAGGCAACAACCATTAATCGGTATAGAAAATTTAACAAGATAATCTTAGGGAGCATTTAGTGTAACACTTATGAGTAATAATTTAGTTGCTGTCCAAGGAAAAGATCCAAAAAAATAAAAGGACTTAAAGCAGAGCAGCTCCGCTGCATCACATAGCTGGACAAAAGGGAAGGAGGGAGGGGGAAAAAAAGAATTGCGTACTATTTCTTTGAGAATATTATTGAAAGTTAGCTTGAAAAGAAGCACTTAAAAGATCCAACTGATTGAAAAGATAATCACTACAGTGCTCTTAAGATTTTGTATTTTCACTGAATTTAGAAGACACAAAAACCGGAGTATCTCCAGAAAAAATAATGCTTGTATTCACAATTCTGTAAACGTCCCTTATCCATTACTGTATCAGACCGGTCAAAACAAGCAAGATACTACAATACTAAACTGGCTACAATGTCCTTTCTGGCCTTATTAAGAATCAACGGAATATGTTTTCCCATCTGCAAATAGTCATCCCTAAGAACTATTACACTAGCTAAATATGACCTATTTGGAGACAAGAATACTACACTTTGATTTTAGATAAAATGGAGTCTATCTTATTAGTACTGCAAGTCAATTAACTACTTCAGTGGTTCAATGTACCTTTCCAGCAGAAGAAGCACGCCCGGAATTCGCTCCAGCACCTAACCGACTTATTAAGTCTTTGGTGTGCTCAATTTCCTTCTGCTGCTTCTCCCATGCAGCATATTGTGCTTCAACCCATGCTGCCTTTGAAATGACGTACTGAGAATAATTTCCATCAAATGTCCTGGAGACACCCATATCAGTCTCCACAATTTTTGTGCAGAGCTGATCCAGAAAAGCTCTGTCATGAGATATGATAACCATCGGCACATCTTGCTTGTTAAGATAACCTTCAAGCCACTCAATCGTGTCAAGGTCAAGGTGATTTGTGGGCTCATCCAATAGCAGTAAATCTGGTTCCTGCAAGTGAAGACGTAAGGGCACATCAAAGAGCAACACCAACTCATTCTTATGCCTGTCACATATACAAACAATTGACTTTAGCCAATCTAGTCAAGAATGTAGACACCATGAATATTGACAACAGCCAGCAAAAATATACCAAAAAAAAAGTTACCGAACATAATGCCCTTTCATAGGCTACGAAAAAATTGGAAAATTCTTAGTTATACCCAATGGCAAAAAAGAGATTCGGAGAAATGATCTATCTAGTGATGATATGATATTACTCAGTACACTCCATGTGGAGTTGACGTCAGCTTGACAGAGTAGCATTTGGCCCTAGACGGATGACACATATGTTTTCGAACAAATAGCACTTCACTAATGATGTATCCCGATAGCTCGTACGGCTCATTGTCTACTGATTACTAACCTAACAATTCTTCCCCGCAGCATTCTCTTTGCAGTAAACTACAGTTGCATAAAGCCAAGCAGTGAAGCACACAGCAACAAACTTGCACCAACACTAGGCGTAATCGAAAGAAAAAAAAAAATTCAACCTCCTACTCCAGCAAATAAACATCCAAAACACAGGTATACCTGAAGCAAAATCTTCCCAAGCGACATCCTCATCTGCCAGCCGCCACTAAAGGAGGCCACCAACCTATCCGAGTCCTCCGGCGCAAATCCCAGCTCGGGCATCAGCTTACTAACCTTAGCATCCACCTGATCCAAGTTCACCGCCTGTGCCCTTCTTTGGAGCAAATCAAACTCATCCAAGAGCCTTCCCATCAAGTCCAAGTCCTCCACCGTACTCTCCAACGCCTTCTGCATGTTCTCCATCTTCGCAGAGATCTCCATCTCCTCCTTGAACGCACTGAGAAACTCCTCCCTCACCGTCTTGCTCATTGACACCTCGAACTCCTGACTCAAAAACGCGATTTTCATGTTCGGTTTCGCTTTTATCACATTTCCAGAATCCGGTTCCTCCAGCCCGGCTACAATTCTCATCTGGGTTGTTTTCCCTGCTCCATTTACTCCTACCAGTCCTACTTTTTCGCCCTTCTTCACTTCCCAGGTCACGTCCTTCAATACCGTAATGCCCTTATAGCTCTTGCGCACATTTTCCAGCTTAACACCAGAAGAAATACCCGAAGCGCCCGTGTTTGATTGCTTGTTCGTCCTCTTTTGGTGGTCAACAGAAGTGCTGGAGAACAAGGACTCGATGTCGTTTTCGGCCGCGGTATCGGCGACCGATGCCTCGACTGCGACGGCTGATAACCGGGAGGAAATTCTGGGGTTGGAAAAATTAACGACTTTGATTGAGTTAGAGCTCCGGAGATGTGGTCGGAAATTAGATTTCCGGGGATGGAGAAGGGATGAGCCGGTGAGGAAGGTGGAGTTAAGGTGGAGGCGATGGAGGTTGGTAGTTAAGTCCATGGTTGGAAGATATTAGAGGTTTTGATGGGGGGAAAAGTTGGGATGGGAGAGCAGCGAGCGCAAAGGGTGAGTGTGCGAGTTTTCTCTCCCCAATCCCCCAATGGAAGTGACACAGAGACTCCCAGTCCCTGGCCCTGTAATGGCACCAAATGGGTGATGGTGGAGGCAAGAAGGCGCTCTCAAGGAATGCGAAAGCAGAGTATAATCCAGCCAAAAGTTAAAGTAACGCAGGGCCCCGTTAAAACATGTGTCGGGGTGTGTCTGTGTCTTAGTATATATATATAATTATAGTTTTTTCTCTCTCTTTCTTCACATTTGATTACTTTTTGCTTTTTATTAAACTTGATTTTTTTTAGAAATAATCCCCGAATTTTGAGGTCCAAGCCGAAATTACGTTGATATATATATAGATTATACGAATTTAAGACATAATTTAGTCACAAATTATGGTTTAAAAACCATAGTGTTATTACGAAAAATCAAATAAATAGAATGGTATTTGGTTGTTTTTCACGTTTGAAATGAGGTCCATAAATTATCCTCCATATTTTTCGGCCACAAAAATTCCAACCTAAACTGAGGTGGGGATAACGCCCATATGGAATACTAGTCTTGTGGTGTAGATCCCACCGCGCAAGCCTTAGTAGTGACGACAACCTATCATCTAGCGCCACGTGTAATACGATTCAAAGATTCTGCACAAACCACGTGTCTTCCCATGTCAACGTCATTTATATTTAAATATTTATCTCAATCTTCACTGCGCAATTTATGCTTGAGACGAACAATCGTGCAGCAAAAACGCAATAATATAATTAAAGAAAAAAAATTTGACACCCAAAATTGAAAAGAAACTGTTTAAACTGAGAAGAAGGGAGTTTTGTTGTTAAGGTGATTATTTTAAGAAAAATATAAGAATATAATACATGTACCATGAATATAGTAAATCTTATTTATTCTTTCAAAATCTTAAAAAAAAAAACATTCTTTTAGCGTAATATTTTAGGAGGTCCAAGAATGAAATACAAGCAGAATACTGCACACCCAGTAGTAGTGCTTATCATATTACAGTATCAATTACTATCTTCACAATCAACCTAATCACTGTCCAATAGGGACTATATTGCTGTGAAAACATTTTATTTATAAATTTCCTAGGGCTAACAACTTTTTTTTTCTTTCAATTTCTAGATTTCTCTTGAGAAGTGACTTTTTAGGATTTTCCACACTGACCCTTTTGGCAAGCTGCGACAAATAATATTGCAATACCATGACTTTAAGTTGATAGATACTGTCAATATTAGTGCATAATCAATTGTGATGAGGGCAGGTAGAGCAGCCTCTAATCAAATTTCTAGAACATAATTGAGTGCATAATCAATCGGCAGGCGGAGCAGCCCCTCTTCAAATTTCTAGAACATATTGAGTGTATAATCGACCTGTGATTTGGGCAGGGTGGAGCAGCCTCTATTCAAATTTCTTGATGAGTGAAAGGTCATTCAACATTTTCTCGATTGCCTCGTCATCATGAGCCCGCCCTTTGGTCTGCATAAAACATAGAGACTCAGGTAAATCGATATCATTTAAGATATATAAAGTAGATTGATAAACAAAGAGGTCTGCTCTACTGTAAGAGGAAACTGATAAACCCTGAAAGGAGTTCCTTCTGATAAAGGTGTCTATGCTAGTTGAGCAGGACACCTCAAAGACCAAGGGACACTTCTAACATTCTGTCTCAAAAGAACAACCCTGCACTCAACAGGCAAGGCTTTTCTAGAATGAGTTCATATTAGGCCTGCACAACCGGAAATCTGATCCGGTTTTTAGACCGGAATCTGGTTGGACCGAATTTCCGGTTGTGCCTAAATTGAAGGACCGGACCGGTCCAAAACGGTCTGGTTTGACCCCTTATAAGAGCATTTCTAGTAGCTTCTCTATTCTAACATTTTGGTTAGAATAGATAACTAACAAAAAGACTGAAAAATACTCCTTAGCAGCTTCTCTATTCTAACAATTTTTTACAAAAAAAATTTACATGTGAACAGTGGTTCTCTAAAAACTATTTTTAGAGAACCATTATTCATTTCACCATCTTAAAATATTAATTTCTCTTCTTTCTTTTTTTTTTTCTTTTCTTCCTCTAGCTCTCCGGTTCTCCTTTCTTTTCTTTTTTCTTTTTTTTTTTTCTCCATACCATTAAAAATGAATATTCAAAAATATAAATGTTATAGAAAAAAAAAAAATATTTGAAAAATAATATTTAAAATCGATAGTTAAAATAGAGAAGTTGCTGGGGTGTTTTTAAAAAGTTGATAGTTAAAATAGAAAAGTGTGTTTTTTTATTAAAGTAAAGAGACAAATTTGAAGAGGCTGCTAGGAATGCTCTAAGCGGTCCAGACCAATGTCTTTTTTTTTTTTTTCCCTAAATATGGTTTGCATAATATTTCTAACACTCTAGATCTCATATGGTAGAGAATGAATGAAAAAATCCACAAAAAAGTGCTAACCAGACGCATAGTTTTGGGCTAAAAGTTTTAAGTTTGTATAAAAAAAATTTAAAAAAATACTTATTATTTATATTAATAAATTCGATCCGGTTCGGTCTAAACCGTTTCCCAAAAGGCCTAGATCGGACCAGACCGGATATAACCGATTTTCTAAATCCGGTCTGGACCGAACCGGATTTGTACCACTAAGACCATAAATCTGGTTCAGTCTGATCCAGTTTAATGGTCCAGTCCGGTCTGTGGTCCGATTTTGTTCAGCCCCAGTTCATATCAACTTCTTCCCTCTCCCTCTTAAAATGAAAGCATTCCAACCACAATATCTGTTTTAAGTCATATTCACCTATTTTGGTAGTCTCTAGAGTTCGGTAGCCCATTGTTTCTTCACCCTACCACTTGAATTTTGGTATACATTCTTTCTCCAGGTAATTTTTAAGGCCTAAAGCTCACAACAAAAATCTTGCTTCGGTTCCATTCAACTAATTCTATGTGCTTTGAGGATTCATTTGGACAAGGATTTGGCCACATTGATAAGGACCTGCTGTTTTCTTAGCAAAAATCTAGATGAACTTCCGTTAACTCTTATGCTTTAGCTTTATTCGTCGTACTTCTTTCCTTTTTTTTTTTTCCTAAACAAAAAATATCTTCATTTTACATTACGGAGTAATCAAAATGTCCTGCACAAATTAGGAGGAAAGATGGGGTAGAAAACCCTGCACAAGCACCCCGCACAAAATGCAGACAAGTGGAAGAATTTGACATATTCTTCACTTCCAGAGAAAGAAATGTAACCGCCCAAGTACTTTACTAATCAGCTTTTATAATTAGGTCCTTTTGAAGTAGTCTTTTTCTTTTTTCTTTCAAGTTGTCTTCCAAATAGATTGATCTTTTCTCCTGATGCTTAAGATTGTAAGACTCGTATAAATTAATTAACCACAAAGCAAGCATTACAATAAGTCATTTACAGCAACAACATGATTCTAGCTGATTCATTGATTATTTGGTGGTAAAACACAAATCATTAGAAATGCCCACATATGGATAGAGGGATTAACAGATGAATGAAAACATACCTTGATAGATGGTACCATGGCAATAGCTTCCTCCACTGTTTCAGGGCAAAGGTTGCCAAGAACACAAAGCTGCACAATAAAAGGGAGATACAACACTTACAGTGGTTTTCTTTTTCCAAATGTGAAAACAAGCTTTCGACTCAGAGTTTACAAAGTAATTTGGCACATACCTCGAACTCGGCTAATTGATATCTACTAAGGATTCTGAATGTGAGTTAAGAATCACACTCTTGCTGGAAGTAGAAATTTGAACAACTTAAAGTTCTTGCGTTGCAAAGTAACTAACTCAAAAACATTATCTCCCCTCACAAACGTAATGGGAGATAGCCTTTCTTGGCTTCCTAGTATCATTGCCTCCATGTACAGCAAACGATGCATGATAGTACATCAATAAAGCCTACCTCCATTATGTGGCATAGGGATTACAGTGTTTGAGTGAAAGCAAGATAAAACCAATGTCTCAGTTCAGAATATCATAGACAGAAAATTTTATCAGTCTCTTGCTTGAACATCTAACTACAATGCCATCGGTGCTTAAGACCATTCAAGCGTTATGTGAATTCACATAAGCAAAGATTGAGGCCCCTATCGATGATGGTGACTCGGAAATAATCTTATACTCAAGAAGATCATGTGAAATAAGCTAAGTTATCATCTAAGAACAAGGCATATCCTGTCCATCAACCTAGAGAAAGTCCGAAAATTATTGGACTCTAAAAGTCATAATTAAGATTTCGTCAATCCCCTAACTCAATAAATTCACTTTTTTAACACACAGTTAGTCATCTGCCTTAGAATTTTGAAAACGTTCAGATCCTAGTATTCTTCTTAGATTCAAGCAATGGTTAAACTCCCATCTCTGAAAAAAGAGCAAGCCATTCATCAAAAATTATCAAAACATATTTCCACCATATTTGCTATCTTAATCCCTACTACCACCTATAGTAGAAAATCATGGAACATGGGCCATCTTGCCCAGGTTCGCACTGTGGGCTTTGGAAAAATTAAATAAACGGAAATTCTAATGCCCGTCAGAGATGAAAAATTTACATGAAAAGACTACAGTAATAAGCTCTTTGCTAGGTCGAGCATAAAATGTATGTGACAAAAGCTAGAAACTCTGCACATGTATGTAGATATGTACTATGCACCTCCATGAACAAATAGGAAGAGGAACCCCAAAAACATATGAATTGGAGGATACTCTCGCACTTGTCTAACAGCGTCAGGATTCTTGTACCGGCTAAAGCGCTTCACATACTGCAGTGACTTTTCAAACACTCTGAACAATAAAAGAAACACAGAAGACTGAATAAACCAGATAGAGGGAAGCTTAAATTCATAAATCAGGACATAACATGATTGAACAATTAATAAAAAGCCAGCATTTACAGATTTTTGTTGTCTTCACCATTCCAACTCACAAAGCCTCTCAATGTTCATGAAGACCTTATCACATAAACATAACACAAAGCAGACAAATGGAATTATTCATAGGCCTAACTTGTGATTCTAAGCACAAAGTGGTAGACATTGAACAACACAATGCGAAAGTAAAATGTGGCGGATTTGGGAGTGAAAAAAGAAACACAGAAACAACTTGATTTTCAAATTAATATCAGATGGAACTCTATTTTTGTACCCAAAGCAGACAAATGGAATTGGCAAAGCATACAAATAGAAAGAAACGTTACACATACAGATATATTGCATGAATAGAAATTTGATTTCCGGGAATTTAGGGCAGTTCCCTGGATTAAGACATGAGAAGAAACATGCAAAAACCCTTGAGGTTGCCCCATAAACATCTTGGCCATGTGAAATTGAGCCCTCACACATACTTTTCTTCAGCGAGAACCCATTGGAATGGCCGCAAACACATATTTGAGAACCACAATGAACAATAAAGAAATAAAAAGAGATGGAGAAGACCTTCCTTAGTGCTGCATAGATTGGAAAAGAATACAATTAGGGCTTCTATGTGCCAAGAAAAGAAAACAAGTTCAGCTATAAAATAAGAATAGACAGAGTGATAAGCAAGCAGACAACGGAACCCCCAACCCATCTTGTTTAAGTCAATTTCTTATTAAGAAATCTTAGGATATTCTTGAACAACCAGCAATTAGGGAACCAAAGAACCCAAAGTTGCCTATTCTGGTTCCCTAATTGAAAGAATCTTATGCAGATTTCCATCTTTTGTTCACTTTCTTTTTCTTTATGTCATGAATCTCACACAATAAATTTGTGAGAAAGATGTTCAACAAAGTGAAGTACAGGCATTGCTATAAAGTAGCTCACAACAAGTCATCCATCCAACTTGCCTGTCATAAGTTAAGCACAAAAAGGGGAAGATATACACAACTGAAGCAGAAACAGACTGAATGAGTATATACACAAAGCAAGAAGAAATCATGTTTGAGATCTCATGGTACTATGCTACACCCTGTTGTACATAATTCACAAATATCAGAGCTAAATAAGCAACACCAAAATTTTCCAAAGAATAGACAAATTGACTTAAAGCTGTAAAAAAATACAAGTAGCCCTGAACCTGTGCACCTAGTACATTTTATTTGAACCGAAAGAAAGAGCTTATATGGGAGTAGCCAAATACTTACTGAGATACTTGATTCATTGGATCTTCTGACATTTGTTGAAGCTGTTCATATTTGTGTTCGAGAATCAAAGCTACTTCACAATTCATTAGACACTTGGCCTTCAAAAACTCTGGAGGGAGAGAGGAAATTCATCAGTAGAATATGCTAAATGGTCCCTTGGGACCGTTCGATTTTGACAAAATGTCAAGATCACTCGGCACTAGACAAACAATACTCAATATGCAAATGCAACACCTTCACAACAATTTGACTTGAGTAAGCCACTTGTATGCCAAAATGGTGAGTATGCATGATGCGGACAGGTAAAGTTTTATTGTTCTTATGTAACATTCATTATCAACGTTGGGAAACTGTATAAACTGGTGAAATGACAATAACACTATAGGAATGGAATGATACACAAGCAACTGATGCTTGCTTGCACAATTACTGCGTAGGAAAATTATGTGTAGAGCTATGCATTATCAAATTAGAGTCGAAGAAATGTAATTCCTTTTATCCTGAATATTCTCCAAGCTCTACTTTGGTTCCTCCAATATTATATCTAACTGCTATTCTGTGGCTCAGAGGCAATCTATTCCCTCTAGGTACCTCAAGAGCGAGAGTAGTTGCTGGGTCAGCACCAGATGAGCTTGCTTAGGTTCTAAACATGGAAATAACTTCAAACGAATTCAAAATCAAACTACAATTGCGCATTATTGTCCAAAAGGCCCAGGTTCTTTCTGACACACATCCACTGTCTGAAGTGTCGATTATCTTCTTATATTTATAATATACATCATGGACACTTTGTCTTCATCCCAACGAATACATAACCAGGTCAAGGCAGTGGCCCGTCAAACAAATTTTCTTCTAAAACAACGAAGAAAAAGAAAGGGAGCATCTTTCTTTTGTTTCAACCCAGAGCGTGCTTCTAATAGTTTTAATAATTCCTTCTCAACACTTTATACTTCAAAACAAAAACTCCAGGTAAACAAGAGCAATCCAGAGAGGGAGAGATCGTTACCGTCTCCAATTTTCAGCTCAGCAGCATTTTCTTCCTCTTCCCCGGACATTTTGAAGACCAAACCGAAACTTGATCCGACAACTGAAAAATAAAAGAATCTGGAAGCAGGGGAAGAAATTCAAGATTGGTTTGAACCACAGGCCACAACAAAATTCAGTCTAGAGTAACCGACATGGATACTATAAGATCCGAACCCTAGTTTTCCAAGTTAAAATGAACTCTGAAAAACAAAAAAAAAAAACAAAAAGCGTGAAAGATAATGAGAGCAAAGTCGTGAATTTCCTTTCAACATTAAAAAATGATGCTTTTCTGCTTTTCCTTTCCTGGAATAGTGTCCGGAAAAGAACCTCAATGGGATTATCCTTCAGGAAGTGAAATTTATTAAGCTCGTACTATGTGGTAATAACAGATACAAAGGTGCTTGGAAACGACAACGAAGAAGAGGGGCGGGGAAAGCACCTGAAGGAGGTGGCGAAGATTCTGTTCTAACCCTGTGAATCCGAGTGGACCAAAGTCGATAAACAGTTGTGTTCGAAGTTCTTAGGTCCAAAGACGGTAAGGCAGCAGTGCGAATTAATTGCAGGTCCGCTGTTTCCCTTCTCAGACGATTATTATAGGAGATGTTTTGTAGCCAAAATTCCCTCCAATATTTTAACTCAATAAAATAATTATATTTTTTATTATTAAATTATCAATTTTTATTCTAAATAAATATAAAAAAATGATTTAAATCATCTATCTCTTTACTTTTTCACCAACTCTAATACCCCAAAAATTATACCACCTCAAAATTTTAATAATCAAACACCACTTATAAATTTTAGAGTTATATAACTTTTAGGTCCTGTTTTTGACCTATTTTAATAAATAGTCATTGAGTTTTCAAATTGATTATAAAGGTTTGAGTTTGTAATTTTAATCAAACAAGTCATTTTGTTAAACTTCTATATATAAAGTTAACTATTCATACCCCAATTTTAATATAAGTGTCAACTAAAACTAAAATCATATGACTTATAATTTTTTAAAAAAATAAAAACAAAGTAAATTTTTAAAAAAAAAAAATTATAAGTCACATAATTTTAGATTTTGGGTGACATGTTTCAACTTATTATTAGAGCTTACGTGTGAACCATTAATTTTAATAATGAAATTTTAAAAGAGTGATTTTTTTGATAAAAATTATAAACTTAGGAGTCTCTATGATCAATTTAAAAAATCGAATGATAATTTGCTAAAATGGATCAAAAACTCTCTCCTCCTTCTCCTTTCTTTTCTCATTTCACTTTTCTGATCTTTGTTTTTCACACTCTTTTTTCCTTTCCCTTTTCGGCTCATTTTCATTGTACAAGGTTTTAGAAAATAAATCCTAATGATGAAATGAGTACTTAACCCTAAGTTTTTATAAGTATGGTTAGAATTTAATGAAATAAATCTAACAGTTAGAATCTGATCATATCTGGTGGGTGAGATAAATTTAGCTTAATTTGACGATAAATCATTATCGTTGAATGAGGTGGTCAACTTTTAAAACGTTGAATCCATTTCTTTATACCATATAGTCGTTGTTAATAAGAACTTGCACTCTGGGTCCGAGCTACCGTCTTACAATATGTTTTTTCTTATGTTCTAGCCTTGTGAATCCAAGTGGACCAAAGTTGATAAATAGTTTTGTTCGAAGTTCTTAGGTCCATAGACAGTAACGTAGCAGTGCGAACAAATTGCAAGTCCTAAGAGAAAGTTTCACTTCTAAGACAGTTATTATAAGTTTGGGTTAAATATACTTTTCACCCTTCGACTATTGAAGTTTTGACACTTTATACTTAAAAATATCAATTTTGTTACATTTCGCCCCTCAACTACCAACCATTTCCACTTTGCACCACATACTGTTAGTTGGACGAAAATTGCTATTTTGGTTGTTAAAATGATGATTTTACCCTCATATTTTTTTATAATTATATTTTGTATAGGAATAAATTTGTCAATTCATTGAACAAAAATAACAATTTCCGTCAAAATTAATGATAGGGGATGTAAAGTGTAAACGGTTGGTAGTTGAGGAGCAAAATGTAACGAAATTGATAGTTTAGGATACAAAGTATCAAAACTCCAATAGTCGGAGGGCGAAAAGTGTATTTTTTCCTATAAGTTTTTATAAGTACGGTTATAATTTAATAAAATAAATCTAACTAACAAAATATGTTCATGTCTTATTTAATGGGTGAGATAAGGTTGGCTTAATTAGATGACAAATCATTTTCATCAAATAAGGTGGCCAACTTTAAACCATTGAATCAATTTCTTTACACCATATAACCGTTGTTAATAAAAACAGACTCTAGGTCTGAGCTACGGTCTTACTATATGTTTTTTCTTCTCTCTTATTTAACCCCCATAATTTTATTTCTCGTATTTAGTTTTGACAATAGTGATGATAAAGGATTTCTCTGGTAGATCAAACTGTGTTTAAAAAAACAAATTATTTATCTCTTCAACATATATTTAATAACATATTATATAAATTTAAAATAACTGCCTGGATTGTGAGGCAATAAAAATAACCTAGTGAAAAAAAAAACTTAATTACTTCACTAATTCAAAAGCTTAAAAAAAAACTTTTATTTTGAGTGTGTTATACTCATAATAAATTAGTCATTTGATACAACGTTATTTACTTTTTCTATGTGAATTGACAAGACTAAAATAAACATTCTCTCAAAATGCATCTAATTTATATCACTTGATAATTGCTACAAACAATAAATAAATTGTTGTCCATATTAAATTTTTTCATCAAGCTCAAACTTTTTTTTAAAATAAATATCATGATTGATTTTTTTTTCTCAATTTTTGATTCCTATTCCGATTCTAGAATTTGGAAAACAAAAACTCAATATGTTCCCAATATTAATCGAAAATTTTCCACACTCTTACCTCGTGGAATTATTTTTAGTATATATTGGTCATTCTGTCAACTTAAGATGCTACTAGAGAGAGAGAAAAATCCTACGAGGTTAATTGGAACATGTTAGGACTAATTTTCTACTCTCATGTGTCATCTCCCGATAGCCAAAGCAAATAAATTGTCACGTGGGACCAGTCCAACTCAAAGCAACATCATACTCTAGCATGTGCTTACCCCGCCAAACAAAATGTCATGATTAGGACCATTCACTGTGAACCCAACCCGACTGAATAGTGTTGGGCTAGGTGTGGGTAGGCCCAAAACACAGGAGCCCACCCTATATTCGATTGGGCCTCAACCAAACCAACCCACCCGATAGGCTTAGATTTGCAAGTCCCGACTTCTCCTTCTCATAACCCTAAGTCTCGACTCTTCCTTCTCCAGCGGTCGCCGTCGCCTCCAACCGCCCTATATTCGGTTGCTGTCACTGTCACTGTCACCTCCCAGCCAGCAGCCCACTTCTCCTTCTCCTCCAGTAAGTCTTTTTCTCCTTTTTTCTGCATAAGTAGCATTTTGGTGATGCTTTTGCTGCTTATGGGAAAATTAGAAATGGGTTTAATGCGAAGATGGGGTGCCAAAAGTAATTGCAGATGATGAGCAAAGGACCCGTACAGAAGCCAAGGCCCCTTGCAGTTCCGTTTCTTCTCCTTCCTCTGGACAACTCCATTTTGATAGCCCTTGTCAGCTTACCCATTCCTGTGTAATTTATTCACCCAGATATATTGCGCTACGGTTTCTATTGAATATACTTGGGCATTTACATGTTCGAATATACTTCGGGATTTACATGATGTCAAGATTACGGTTTCCGTAAATTTGGGCCTCTAACAAGAAATTCAGACCTTGAGTTGAGGACTAGTAACTCAACTTGTTTTTCTCATGGATTCTCATCATGCAACAGTATTTTGCAATTCAATTGTCATTTATGAAGCAAATCTGTCAGCAGCAAATCTTAGTTTTGTTGAATGTGGTTTGAAATGTTTACCTCTATGACATCAATATAACCTGTTGTCTATCTATGGCATTAACTAATGTGATATTGTCTTTTCTTGCTATATCATGCTTTCGTTTGGGTTGTGTACTTCTTCGTTCTTCCTTCAGAGTAAAGTTGTATTCTTATGTGGGTTAAAAATTGGTGCTGGACCTTGGTTGATATTGGTTTGATGTTAACATGCGTTTGTTAAGCAAAATGTTGAAATGGTGAAGTGTCCACATGCTAGTTGAAGAAGATCTCTCGCCATTAGTTTAGGTTGCCTTCGAAAACGAGCATGAGTTGTCTAGTGACACCATGACTTCTTGTCCTTGAGCACCTGAAATGTCAAATTTTCAATATTGGAACTGTCTAATGTCGATATGTTAGCCATGCACTACCTTTTGTCCCCAGATAAGCCATATTGACAAGCAAATGTTGGGTCATATCTTCATATCTTTTAACATCATTGTTGGAGTGCAAATAATAGGAAGGATTTATCTCGGTGATTTTAATATTTTTCTGTTGAGATTTTTTTTTATCCGTGGGAAAAAAAATTCTTTTTTTTTTTTTTTTTGCAGGTTAATTTTGAGGCTCTAATTTTGCTTGGTGGTGGTGGAGTTTGGGCTTATTCAAGTTAATTTTAATAGCAAATGTTACCTTCTTGTTTTTTATTTTTTGTTTTTTATTTGCGGTCAAAATAACTGACCCGACCTATACGAATTGAGTTCGAGCCGGTCAAATAAACAATTACGTCGAGTCGAGTTTTCGGGTTGGATGGGCCAACAGAAAACTGATCCGTACGAATCCGACCCGACCCATGAATAGCCCTAATCATGATTATCAATTTATTTGATTTGACTATTTAGAGATGACACGTAAGAGTCAACGAGTAATCTCAATGTGTCCTCATTAACCGTGTATGACTTTTTACAACTAAAAAAATACACTTGAGTTGACGGACTAAACATAACTCCATAAAGACTAACCTATGACAGAAAAACATCATAAGGACGAATTTAGGACCCAACAATATCACAAGGACCAATTGAGTAATTATTTGAGCTTACATGTTTTAAATTTAACTACATCCTTCCAACTTTGTTCCGTGAACGGCAATGCAATGTGTTTTCCCTACCACGTGAAAAAAAAGGGACATATATTAGACATGGGGAGCCAAGAGATGCGGTGCGAAATTGCGGAGCACGTCTGTGGGACGTGTCTAATGAGATAGGTGATCTGTCCACTGGATGACGTGATATTGCCAAGTCGAACGTGATTTTATTTGCTGGCATAATAGAATCACTTACTGGGTAGGACGTGGAAAGGGTGACGCGTGGCTAACGGCAATTAATGTTCATGGACGGAAATTAGAAGAAGGAAGTTTAAATTCAAAACGTGCAAACCCCAAAATATTAATGGGGAAACTAATTATTAATAATTAAACTGTACATATAAACATTCCAGACGAGACTTACAGTGCGTTTGGTTTTAAAAGTTTAGTAAAAATTTGATAAAATTTTATGTTAGTGTTAAAAAAAAAGTAGTATTAAAATTAGTGAATGTGTGATAAAAATAAAAATAAAATTTTGAAATGTGTTTGATAAAAATAAAATTTTAAAATTTTAGTAAAAACAGGCTGTTAAAAAAGAAGGATTCATTACTATTTGTTGAAAAACATTGGACACAATTCAATTTTATTATTTGGACGGTAGGATATTCTCGACGGGCATCATCCAATGGCAAAAGGGCTTGGAGTCAAATATGCTAGCGATCCACTTCATCACTTTGATCAGCTACTTGGACGTCTGAGTTCCATTTCCTCCGGCCCAAACAAAAAGTGCAGGTGCTGTGACATTGGTACATCTCTGTCCTATAACTTATAAAAAAAATACATCTCTGTCCTATTCCCTCATGTGTCTCTCGCTTTTGAATCGTTCAAACGAGAATGCCTACGTGTTAGATGCTAACCCCACGTTAGCTTGCATGTAAATGAAACGTGGTTTGTTGCAAACTAACTACAAAAACCAACAGGGAAATGATCCTCAATTCCTCCTTCTGAGTCTTCCAAATTCACTACCATGGATAGGTCTACCAGAATCACCCTCTTGTTTATTTTCTGTTTCGTCTTTCTCTCTCTTCAAATCCTCTCAACGATCGGAGTAGAAGAACACTATGCCCAAAACCGGGAAGCGACACCCTCTGGTGCGAAGATAGTGACAGATGCAATTTCTGGGTTGAAACAGTCCCATCAACGTTCTCTGAACAGAATCAGAAGCATTATAAAGGAATTTCGGTTTTCTCTTTCCTCTCCAAATCTTGAGTAAGTTGCCTGACTCGTCGAAACCAATTGTTTAAATTCATCTCGGAAAAATTAGCGGTTTTTTAAGTTCATGAAATGGGTTACAATTTTTTGGTCAGTTTCGGGGGCACGGATGATGCGAAGTCTGCGAATGGCGTTGGAGGCGACGGCGCCAAAGGAAAGATGAAAGAGGCTGCCCAAGAAAGTCTCAAAACCAGCAAGAATGCAGTTGAAGAGTCTACTGAATCCGCAGCTAAAGTGGTGGGAGGAGCAATGCACAAGACCACGGAGAAGGTGAAGGAGAGCGTCTCTGAAAAGGATGAGTTTTGATGCAGTGCTGTGACCAAATTGTGGTGCTTTAATTAAGCGAGACAATTTGTTTGGTTTCAGATAATATTGCTTCATTGAATTCATTGACTTGAACGAAACGTTGTTATAATTAGATGCTTAAACAATGACTTTCAAACACAGAGAAGGCTGCTGGTAGCCGATTGATTGTCTGAAAAATATCGACCAAGGTAAGAAACAGATTAACCAAAACAAGTTCAGGCTTGATAAGGAGGCTAATGATCCAAAATTTTTTACTTCCAGAACACTGCTCAACATAATTCTGTAAATGCAATAGCCTAATGTCTCACTGGAGATTTTGACATTGATTTGTGGACGAGAGCTACCATTCCAAAATGCTCAAATCGGCTGATGAAAAAGCAAATCTTTTACCAGGGAGCTAAAATGCAAGGCTTTCCGGCCACGACTTTACCTTCATATTTATCAAAATTGTTTCAAACTGCGAATTTAAGATATTGAACTTCAATCCCTCCATTACCAAAGAACAAAAAACGAGTTGCTCTAGGGTTTCTCAGGCTGCCAACCCTTCAGCTGACTGAGATCATCTCATCGTGTGCAATCCATGCAAACTCTGAAATTTTCTTGTTCTTGTATGATGGTCCATCTTGGAAAATCTCATCTTGTGTAATCCACAACCAAAATAGCACCCAAAAAAATCAACAATTCCAAGACCTGTGATAAACTGATTGCCAAGGAAATGAGCTCCCCTTGTTGCATGTGAGAATACTAGAACGCCGTGGATACATCTTTGCGGCTTCTGCGTAGTTATGCAACAGGTACTCATACTCCTGCTTTAGCTGTACACTCAGCTTACTTGAATACAAGAACCAGATCTAACTTGGTAACAAGAAAAGGGATGTCACCAAGGTCAACGACCGTTAAACAGGCACAGATAATCTTTGCTGGATCCAATCAACAGCACTGAAACAACCAAATTTTGTCCTAGAAGATAACTAAGTGCTGTATAGAAAAATTGATCAAGGTAAGGAGCATTGAACGGGTTGACAGTCTAACTTGGGGTCAACTGACAGGTTAACAGAATGGAAACCAGATCTAGTTCGAGAGTCCAAATAACACACCTAATTCTAAGGAAAAGAACAGCACTTAGATCACCTGTTCACTCAATTTCTCCAACAGCATGCACAGGGCATGTGTGCATAACACGTACACACACAGTGATCATACTCCTAAATTTGGAGTCATAGTGAGGCAAATAAACTCCAATGGTTTCCATCTCAGCCATAATGAGATGGCACTTATATGCATATGTTGCTTCCAAGAAGTGCCCAATTCAAAAAAAAATTAGCAATTAAATTGACAATTCAAAAGAGCAGAACCACCAGATTCCCCCACGAAAAAGCCTCAAGGAGATTCAGCGTACTATTTTAGCTCATGGAATGAAACTGGTTGTAAAATAAATCACATGGGTAGTCAAAAGAACAAACATTTCAGAAGGTGGGATCCACCATCTCCATGATACCACTGCCAGGTATACAAATTTTACTGTCAAAACAAGGGGAAAAAAATGCACTAAGTAGAACGGGAATCAGAGAGTTTGAGACATTCACTCTGGCATCTCCTTAAGCAGACATCATTCCAGTTAGGGACTTGATGTTGATGTACACAAACAGTGCGAGCACAAGCATCAGCACATGCATCAAGCTCAGAGACACCACAGACTGTAACACAGGTATCAGGAATTGGGTCCTTTGAGAAGGCACCTACCTTTTTCAACATTCTCTTAGATGTACAAACCCTTTCGCAGACAAATATGTCATCAGAGCTCTTCCCCCTCCCCCTCGCACTCTTTACACTCTGCTCTTCAGAACGCTTTTTCTTCATTCTAAAAGCTTGCCCTGCAATAACTGCCGGGATAGCAGCACCCAGTAGGGACCACCACACTTCCACCATCACTGATTCAGAGGTCAAGTACCTCCTCTTCCTCTAATCTTCTGCACTCATTTAACAATGGGAGCAAAAGTTAGCAACTTGATGTGCATCTGGTCTTTATTTCAATTTTCAATACACATATTAATATAAGAAAATTCTAACAAAGATTTTGGCATATAACACAATCTACGGAATACGGGTCATGGTGCCAACGCTTATAACAGCAGCAGTGTTGTAACATTGGAAGACTAGTACTATTTGCCCAGAGGAAGAAAGAAAAAAAAAAGACTTAAACTGCCTCCAATCAATGGATATTTTACAGATAGGAGTTTTACCACTAAATTTCCAAGGGAAATGTTATCAGAAAACAATATTCTCATGCCTTTCAATATCCTGGAAATGGATCATCTTTCTAAAACATGCCATTACGAAACTTCAAATCTTCTTATGATGTAACATGAGAATGGCTCTTTCACTCAACTTTGTCCTTGGGGTCTTATCTTAAATATAGAGAAAGCTCCACGTGTAATAGCTGGTGAGAAGTGAACGAACATCATCATCCAAGTGCGTATGTTCTCAAGCCACAGAGACAGCCATGATGTTTTCTTATAATCATCTAGTCTTAACTAAGCAAAACTTAAACCTCAGACACACCTGAATCCAAACTCACTCTTCAACCACCAGAACCGAGGCCCGATTGATAGATTAGTAATCGCTGTTGTTATTGAAAAAACCGAAATCATACTCACCATAGATAATCGAAGGATTATTTAGCAAGCCTAAAACCAGATATGATTTACTATACATTTTGTCAAGCACATCTATGATTCAAGAATAGACGAATTTAAAATGACGGGAGGAATCATCTCTGCAAATTCGCGTTTGTGTGCAAAATTTTGGCCACGCACCAAATTTTAGTCTAATAAAATAACTACAAAATAATCTATCTCTTCCCATCAAATAATCCCTTTTGTAATATAAAAAATATAAAAAATTCAGTCAAGATTCTCTTCACCTTTTAACCAACTTTCATACTCCAAAATTTTAACATACAAACACGACATAAACCAATGCCAACTTCAGGGTAGGCCAAGCCATATTATCAATTAAACAAACTTCAGACACCAATGGCTTGACCAAATTTCCAATTTCAGTCTTTTTTTGGGTGATACCATTTTCTTAAGCGGAGCCTAATAAACTATCAAAATCAAGCCAAAGGCCAAGTAATGCAATGAGAAAACACATCACCAAGAATGTGGCCGAGTTTCTTAAGTCAGTCAGAAAATTAACTAGGAAAATGAATTCCACGTCACAAGGAGAAAACCCCCAGAAAAATTAAATTGATTTGTTCATTCGGCTCGCATTTCCAAAGTTAGAGCCAGGGAATTATTGGGCACTGGATGAGGGGTTCAGATTGCTACAAACGAGAACAGAGAAATCTAGGCGAGAAACCCTAGAACTGAAGATCAGGAGATACAGTATCAAATTCGCAATAACGTAGCATTTACAAGAGCGCAATTTATATAGAAGCGCAGAGAGAGTTAGAGAGAGAGGGGTCTGACCTGGTTCAAGGAAGACGTCGAGCTTGGAAAGGTGAAAAGAGCGGGCAAATAACAGGGTTTTGGCGTATTTTTTAGCCTACGTAGAAAAAAAAAGCGTATCTTTTAGCCAATTAAAAAAAAAATACATCTAGCGAATATCTGACTTTTTCTTCTAATCTTATTGCAACCCTTCTCTTTTAAATTTACTTTTGTTTGTTGGGCTTTAATCCTATAGCTGAAAAATTTTCAAGGACGAAAAATCTTATTCATTAAACCAATAGAAACTCGAAGGTGTTTGGATACTAAAATTTAATTTAATAAAATAATTATAAAATAATTTTTTTTAATTATTATTTTTTATCATAATAAATATAAAAATTCACTTAAATTATTTCTTCTTTTATTCATTTTTTTAACTAAATTTCATAAATCAACATTTTTTAACTCTCAAAATTTTGATATCTAAAAAAGAAAGCCAAAAAAAAAAAAAAAACCCACTTCCCCACCCCCTCCATAGGGAATATCCCGAATCCCAAATTCCCAAGCCATTCAGGTCCCCAAAAAATGGGCCAAATCGCACCTAAGCCCTTCAGGAGACGTGCGCGTATATACATAGAACTTATTCTGACAAACGAAAGATATTGCTTCCTAATCTTACTGCCCAAGTAACGGGAAGAAGTTCATACCAAATCGAATCCCTCCTCTTCTACCTCTCGCCCTTCAACATCTCTCTCGTACAAACCTCTGTCACCCGGTACGTGATACTTGAAACCCCTCTTGCATTTCATAATTGTGTTTCTTCCTGTGTTGTAGAGATCACTTCCAAACGTAGAGAGGTACGAGACAGATCTTTTGGTCCCCCTGAATTAAAAGTTTTTTTTTGTTTTTTCTTGGAGGGCCGACAAAAAAAATTGTTAACAACGTTGAATTGCGTACTATATATGTTGATCACTGAGAGAATCAGCACATGTTAATTCTGTATCTGCATCTCTCTCTTCTTCTTTTTTCAGCTTTTTTTGGTTTTGAACGATGATTATGAATTTATGATGAACATTTTTGTTTAGTTTTCGTGGTTTGCTCGAACTTGGAACTGCATATTAGAAGACTGAATCGGCGAGTAGTTGAAACTACGAAAGCTCGGATGGAATTTTTCCGACTAATTTGACGTTGATAACATGAAATATACCTGGATTTGCAACTTTATTTGGAAAATTAATTTTATCAATTACTTTTTTTTTTTTTTTTTTTTTTCCCATGGATGGATTTGCTCCAGCTTCAAAGCCTAAGGGCATTGTCGCACCACATCTGCGATCCAGCTGACGAGGGCGATGACAGAGCACCAGGAGCCGAGCGAGGGGAAGACCCCCGAAAACATGCCAAAGCAAGCAAAGGGAAGCTTGCAAAGCGAGCCAGAAAAGAGCGTGGACTCGATTTTGGCGCTGTATATGGCTGCCATAAAAGCTTTACCAGTCCTGACGACGAAGGAACCGACTGCGGCGCAAGTCAACGAACTCATGGATGAACTCCTTGATGGTCCAAGGAGGATTCGCCGGCTACCGGCTCTAGAGGAAATATGTCCCGCCGAACAATGAAATACAGAGAGCTTTACACATTGTCGACTTAGTTAGCAATAGTTTGTGGGAAGCCCTTGTTTCGACTTGGCTTTTTAGAATTTAGTCTAACATCTTTTTCTTTGGCTGTAGAAATTACAGAGAGTTGAATACAATCAATAATACATGGTGATCTCGCCTGTAGTCTAGTTCACATTGGGAGGCAGCTAAGTCAAGAGAATCTTTAACCTTATCACGTTGAGCTAAAAACTTTATAAAAGTAACAAGAAGACAGATCTGGTCCTCAAAAGAGGACCAGATCTTTATAGACAAACAGTTGGATCTCATTGTAAAGATTTAGGTTGTTGAAACTTTACATAAATAACATTAAATAGTGTAGAATTTACTTATTGTGTTTATATTTCTTTAAATTGCACTATTAAAAAATGATAGAGAATTCTAATCCTTCTAAAAGCGCATAATATAGTGGCCCAATGTCAATTTGGCCTTTCAAACTCATATACCGTTTCAGGCAACCTGAAATCACCTAGAGAGGCCAATTCTTGCTCTTCTTTATGAGGGGACCATTCCACAACATCAACGAGCGTGTAAAGTCACAAATGGCTACTTCATATGGGGAATGAAAGACAATCTTGAATCACTAAGCTGGCACAGCACGTGACTCAGAAAAAAGAAACACGATTTCCCTCACAACCGGGTTCTTTTTCGAGTCACAAGCCCGCCTTTCCTCATTCGGATAGGAAATAAGTCCTGCCACAGCCATTGGGCAAAATTACAATCAATTGAAGTTTCCATACCATTTGAACAGTACGCAGGGGTCAGACTCCAGCCGGGTAAATGAAATACAACACAGACGCTAAAATTAAGGCCCACTTCAAACAGACAGACTCTCTAAGAAAGAGATAAATGTGAAGATATAAGAATACAATCGCACTCCAAATGAGTCCACCTCTTCATTATAAAAAGTGGTTTTGTAAACATACATGAAAATTGCTTTTATACCACCTAAGGTAAACAATAGAGAGAGTCTGATTACAAAGAATCGCCTGCAGTTTCAAGTTCAACGATTTAACAAATGGTATAACACAATCTGGCCACAGTGGGAGAGCCCATAGAAGTTAAAGAATCAACAGAACAAAGCGCAGCAAAGAGAATGATAAACAGCTTATGTGATCCCCATTCCAGCCAGAATGCAATCTTTGTTCAGCAATCAGTGGCGGTTGTTATCATATATCTTTATCAAATTTTCTACAAAGATCAAGCACGAGTCTGTTCTAATCATACATTCATATCTGAGCGCTTTGATCTGGAACTACTGCTCTCTGGAGCAGTCACGGAAAACCTTGGGAGGCTGTAACTTTCAGAGACCGAAACTGGCTGCTGAGGATAAAGTGTGGGAGGTGGCGTGAGGTTGCGTTGTGCAGGAAGGGGAGGGAGCACGTTGTATTTGTAAGGATCACCAATAAAACTGCAAGCCATGAAAATTATGTCGGTAAGTACAGCTGCAAAAGACGTAACAGAAAATGACATAACAGTTACAGACAGCGAATGAATGACTCATGACGAGGTTGTGTTGCATGCACACACACACACAACTAGAGAGAGCTCCATATTGGTGGTCTAACTATGTCATCAATACGCAAGACCTGCTGAAACTTCTTGCGACCACCATTACAAACCACTCATAGTAATTAATTTCAAAGCTTTTTTTTTACACCTCAGCCATCGTGTTGGTAACAATATGTCTCTCAAATAGACTATCAAACAAATAGAGATGTAAAGCATAACTGTTACTTACAGCCCAATTCCATCGAATGTTTTTAAGCAATCATACCTCAACATGAGATGATGATATGATTGTTCAAAAAAGAAATTCAGCCACAAGCGAAGTAAAAGTTGCGTGTGTTTAGCAGAAAGTACCTCGTATTCTTATAAGACTGATCCTCATCACTTAAACTATCATCTAAACGATGTGAGACCCTCTGAACTGGAGATGTAGACCAAGGATTTGGTGCTGGTAACTCGTCTGAAAAGTATCTCTTTCTGATTAGCTGAAACAAGGGGTTGCCAAAAAGGTTGGAAGATGTTCCGAACACAAGGGAAAGGGAAAAGGGAATTGGGGGGATGGAAGGGATGAAGGGAAAATACATAAAGAAAAAGAATACGAACCATGCGAAAAAATTTAATGAGAGCTTCCTTGTCAAATCTTGCTTCTTTAGCAGCCTGCATATGCCCAACAAGTTAATTACCAACTATTTACTTTAATATCCATTTCCAATTCCTACAATCATCTTTGCATCAAATACTACGCTTTAAGTTTAATACTGTCACATGCCCACATTCATGTAAAGGTTTTTAAGACTTAATAGACTATTCTTTAAGAGTAATTTTGGGACATTACTCTTAATAGAGAATCATGAGGACATTATCAGATAGAAGGCAGAGATGCACATAAGGTATGGAACATCAATGGGACGTGAAGCGAAGCAAAGCTGGAAGGGAGAATAATGGTAACCATTGATCACAATCCATATAGGATTAAAGTTTCAGCCAGCAGAAGCTGTTCATACGCAGCAAAAAAAACCTAGTCATCCAAGATTACAGTTCCCTCTCTGCCAGTGAAGACAAAGCCTCGAGACAATTAAGATCCTCAATTTTAATTATTTTGGTAATGAGGGAAATCGTATACGCAAAGTAAGATCCTCAATTTTCCATTAAACAGGAAAAGGAAATATTGAAAAGTTCTTAAGAAGCCACGCCCGAGCACAAGAATATCAATCCTGACACTCACTAATGTGGCCCATGTTGAAACCATTAAGATGGCATCATCCAAAAAGAAAAGTAAGAAACCTCCCAGTTGATTAGGAAAGAAATCCGGGATGAACAAGTAATCCCGCAATATTCTCATTTTTCAATTTTGCAAGTGATTTCAATTATGTGAGATAATACACTATATGCAACAGAGAGACAATGTGTTCAAGTCAGACTACGCCAATGAACAATTAATTAATTAAAAAGGTGAAGTCCAAATTCTCACTGCAAAAAGGCCTCCACCACCCGGAAAATTCTCAATCAGTGGAAGTTCCTCACTAGATGAAAGCAAACCCTGCTTCTCAACCCACTGACGAGCTACATCAACAAGATTGCCACTGCTTCCTTTTGTACCCTCCTTTGCAGCAACATCAGCTTTGTTTCCAATAACGATATATGGGACAGGAAGGCCAAAGGGACCTCCAGATCCTAGCGGAGCTGAAAATGTGCCATTTGCAGCAATCTCAGCTGCCCATTTCTGCAAGCTTGTTTTTGTCCTTCTCTGGGAGAGATCGTGAACAAAAATAACACCTGCACTCAAATTTCCACCCAGGCTCATAAATAGAAATCATAGAACAGCCTTTTTACAAAATGTATTCAGAACCCATTAGTTTTTGTGCTAAATAAAATTAGGAAAATGCAGTCAGATCACTGTTGAATTAGGAGTGTCTTGCTGTAATGGTACATAGCATTGTCCATACTGCTTATATGGTGAGAAATGAGAGACAATGAGATTTGCATCAAAATATCTCCCTTTTCATTTTTGACATTCACAGATTTACTCCCAACCAATAACCAATTCACTATGATTGAGTACAAATATATTATCTGCTAAATTTACTTAATAGTGTCAAACGCATCCTCAACAAGAAACTAATAAGTAGTTTTACCCTTGATGCTCATGCATTGGCAACTTATAGGATAGTTCCAACTCACTCACCCATGCTTCTCAAACTTGTTTTTCATAATCAGAAACTCCAATGTGGGATGACTATGTGACATCATCACAATGAAGAACCGGCATGAATCAGGACGTGGAATGGCATTACTCATGCATCGAGAACCCTAAGCAATAATGTGTACTTCCTTGATTAAAATTGATGTGAGCATCAATTACAAATGGAAACCACATTTTGTTTGAGGAATTTTTTCGTTTCTTCAGGTTTGACATAAAATTGTGCTCTTTTGGAACCTTGTTTGCACTTTTTTTTCCAGATTTGAGTGATTTAGCATACAAGACTAGCTATCAGGAGACTAGTATGTTTATGGAAGGAAGAAAATTTGATCCTCACCATTAATTTGTGAATAGAAGAGTGATCGGCAGTCTTTATACCGATCATGTCCTGACACATCCCAAAGTTCCACAAAGAAATCTCTCTCACCATCACCTTTTATGCTACTTGAAGAGCTACCAGAATTTCCATAAGTAATGTGCTGGATAAAAGATACAGTAATTAACTGGTGCAATTTAACTACAGCAGTATCTTTGAATATCTATGCACAAAAAAAAGGAATAGAAAGTCTTACTTTCACACCAACAGTGCATCCAATTGTTTGAGGAGGTCGAGCAATGGACGAACCATTAACAATCAGATGAACAAGAGAAGTTTTTCCAACACCTACCATAAAATTATGAATTGAGGATTACAAAAAGTCACAAGACCACAAAAAAAAAATGCACCCCTATGGAAAAAAATCACATCTGAATCAGTCTGCATGCTTTATAACTAGTTAAAGCTAACACCACCACTCAGCACAGAGCAGAGCACTGTCTAACAGAACTTAGTACACAAATCAACACGTATGTGCATGCTTATACATGCACATGGAGGGTCTAGAAAAACACACCTGGAGACACATTGTAAACTTCTTTGTGTTGTTACTTAAATCTATGTTTGATGTGCAATTAAGGTACTGGCATGAAAGAATTCTCCCAAAGTCCTGTGACACTTACCAAATCTCTAGGTGGTGAACATTTCCATTTTCAAATTTCTGCATTGACCTCAGTCACCTGCCCCACTAAGATATCTATCATATCTACCCAATGAGTTCCAACTCAAGAGTTACCGACTCTCCTATCATAATAGAACAGTGAGTTCAAGCCCCACCAAATGTTCTATAACTAACAAATATAACAATCCCGTGCACGAACATCTGCCATCAAATACAATGCACGAAATAGCAGCAACACACAACCTTCTTGTTCGCAGGAGGAAAAACTATCATATGTTGGAACCATCCATTAAAGAAGGTCTATATGTTTCTTATCTACAGACACTTGTCACTTGATTCTCGCCGCCTTCTTCTCTCTGGCGTCCAATCAATAGGACATGAAAGAATAAAATATCTTTCTGTACGAATTAAGGTTCATAGAACTAAGCATTAAGAATATAAGTTCCATCATCCACTCAAGCTACACTTCTTGTTTCAAACATCGTCAATGGAAAAAATCAAATGAGTATAGTCATAACTATATTTAAACACACTGCCTTCTGCTCATCCTAATAGTCTCAAGCAGAATTCAATTCCCATTTCTAAGTTCTACAATTATGGGGTTTACGCATAAGGAAATAATTTAAACATCCAACATTGCAACATATTAACAGACGCATACAATCATATACAAAGCAAATACATACCAGAACCAAAAAACATTGCAAAAACCAACATACTGCTGCATAACGGCAAAGACAAAGAATAATGGATCCAGAATGAAAAGTAACAAGTACCTGCGTCACCAACAACGAGGACTCGAACCTGCCCACAAGGCGGAAGCCCGTTTTGCTCTTTATTCTCCCTCTCACGGTCCCTCCAAAACATGTTCTCCGCCAAACCTTTGCACCTCCAAGCGAAGCCAGAAAGAAAGACCTACCAATTTACTTCCTCACACAATCACCTATCTAATCCCGTGAAACGAACTCAACCTCCATGAAAAGCATGAGTCTCTCGAAATGGCTAACCCGGATTTCAATCTCAAATCCATTTTCAATGAAAATTAGGCTAAGATATACACTGAAATAACATAGCGCCTTAAAAGACCATCTCCAATGAGAACCAATACAATTGTTCGCTATGCTCAACAACGAAAATAACCCAGCGGCACCGACAGATCTGGCTAGAAATCTTGAAGAAGGTCTCCTTCTAAACAATCGTAGGCTCCAGAACCCGCTAAAAATAAGAAGTGGGTCTATTCAAAAACAAGTTTAAGCTCCAAAACCGCAGAAATAAGAAGCGGATCGTGCTCCAAACCTGTTGGAGTTCAATATGGAAAAGTACTGTACAATAAACAAGGGGCTTGGATTCTGCTTCAAAAGAATTCAAAAAAAATATTAAGCTGCAAGAAAATAAGTTTCGATCGGTGAGGTGTGGGGATCAAAATCGAATGTGGATTCTAGAGCAAGAACTTGAAGGGAACTGGCATGGAGTTGGCGCGTTTTGTTCACCTCTAATGAAAGGCGCGTGAATATACTTGTTAAAATAGGTAATGGGCTACTTTTTTTTCTAAGCCAAAAAAAATATATATATATATCTTCACTTCTATTTTTAAATTGAAGTTCAGATCATATTTATAATGAACTAATGGCGTATTTCCTGCAATAATCTACCGAGAATAATGTGTAATCCCATATTAAAAAAAAGGAAAAAAACTATGTCTCGAAGGTGAAATCATTTACAAGATCTAATTTTTAATCTCGACACCTTATATTTAGCGCTTGAAGTTATATTTGATCCCACCTATTTAAGGTACAATATTTCAGAAACTTCATAATTGGAGAGTAAAAAATTGTATCTTTTCCTTTTGCATAACAAGATTTTTAATAAAGATTGGTTGTGTTGTGAATCTTTAATTGCCGTTGAAAAAATTCTAGGGGACAAGAAGAGCAACGTAGAAGAATAATGTAGCGCCTGATGAAAAAATCAGCTAGAAAATACGAGTTTCTTCATGCCTAAAAGACATGTTTTCCATGTACTTAAAAGCCCCACTTTCTCCCTCTCTCTTTCCTCTCGAGGCTTTTGGGTTGATTATTAATTAAATTAGGCTTTTATTGATTGGCGCCGGGTCTGTTTCCCAAGTTAAAATATATGGGAGTGCGATGTATATGTGTTAACTTGCTTTTCTTTAGGTGCGAGTCACGTTGGCGAATCCCTGAGCATACGGGGATCGTGGAGACAAGCTATTAGGGGTGCGCAGCTGTGGAATTTGAGGGCGGTTAGGCCCTCAACTGCTATCGCTACCACCGCTTTGGACTGTGTATCAATTTTGGCCACCACTCCCGTCTTCCTTAAGAGCGTTAATTGGCAGTGACAACCTACCGCAGAGAGCGAGAAGGGGCGAGGGAAACTAAACCAAAATAAAAAGTTTACATTGAGAGGGGCATGTTTTGCTTTCTTTCTTTTTTGTCTGTGAGCTGGCATGTTTTGCTTTTCAAGAGCAAAATGAATACGAGGGGCTTGAGGCAAATTCGAAAAAATTGTCATAGAGTTAAAAAAAAAAAATTCCTACTTTAACTGTATTAAATGATTTCATGCTGTCAGAATTTTTTTATTATTTAAACAAAATAAAAAAATTTATTAATTAAGAACAACACTTTTTAATAAATTATAATTGACTATATTTAAATAAATAATTTTAAAATTCAATTCAATATAAACTTGATTGAACAGAAATTTATAACTTTAGTTCACAAAATATTTTCGTAACTTTAGCATAGTAATTGGTCCAATGGATAAAATCATCGACAAGAATAACCTTTTTTGTCTTATAGAAAGTAAGGAAACATAGGTCAAAGATTAGCTCGAATGGGCTCGCCTCAAGCCCACTGACTTGAAAGTAACATAACCAATTTTGCTTTGGCTCAAAGGTCGAAAAATCAACGACGAAACAAAATCATTTGACCACGAGGTTGTCGCAAGTCGCAACCACTTATTGGCATTCGTGACCACATACATTTCCGAGATGGTCCCGCAAAACTGTTTCCCAATAATGAATCAGAGCCGTTTGCTGACAGAAGATTCCCGATTTACCCTCTCCATTTTCTATTTATCTACGCCACCTAGGCTTAAGAAGGGGATGGGCCTGGCCCGCCTGGGGGCAAATAAATGTGAAAAAAAAATTCTTAATTTTACATAACTGAGGGGGGCAGCTGCCCCAGGCGCCACCCCCAGTAAATCTGCCACTGCGGCAGTACCCAGTGGGGTGGTAACCGTTTGGGGAGATGGGTGCCTGTGGCAGTAGCGGTTAAACCAACCACCACTAGTACCTTTGCATAGCCCTAGTAAGTTCTCAGCTTACAAGGAAATTGAAAAAAAAAATTCTTAGAAATTCCAATTTAATAATTATTTGATGATGACTCACAATTTAATGACAATTTGATGATGACTCAATATTTTTATCCCAATAGTCCTCTGTGTGTAAATTGTTGGCTTTATTAGGGTCAACAATCACCCTTTGACTCAACCATTGTCATATGAGGGACAAAGGACGTGCTTTTGACAGTCCAACTTGCAGCACCTACATGTTGCAACCCTTACGTTCACATGTTGTTTAGTATGAGATTCTGCGCTATCAAGTGTATCAGGAAATAAAGTTACGCCTTTACTATCAACTTAAACTTTTAGGTCATTCGATCATAACAAGTGATATCAGAGTAAGATTGCAGGTTCAAGTCCTAGGGTAGTTCCTGTGAGGAGGATTGTTGGCTTTTTGGGGGTTAGCAAGTCCTATGGGAGATAGGGGACGATGCTTGACAGTCCAACTTGCAGCACCCATGTGGTGAAACCTTTTGTGTCCACTTATGCTATGAGGATTAGTTTTTGACTAATATCCTCTATAATTTCTTACCTAAATTGTACGGTGCAATTCGAAAAGAGAGAAAGACACAACAATTGGGATCCTACACTCTTTAATGATGATTCTTATCAATTTACTAACAAAGTAAACCAAAGGGTTTAATATATATTTCAAAGAAATTATTTTTATTTTATGTTCTTTGATTGTCACCTAAAAAATGGTTTTAGCAAGCAATTTTTGGGAAATTTTTTAGGAATACGAATCATAAGGGATTTGTTTTAATGAAATAAAAAATACAATCCATCTAATAGCTTGTATTAAATTCTCGGAAAAAAAATTATATCACAATTAAAAAGGCATGATATGTATAAGGCATACCGTATACCCCATGAAAATAATTTCCAAACAAATTTCTTTGGTGGACAGTTATGTGTATCTGAAAGTATCACATTATGCTAGCTATCTACCGTGCCAGCAGGCAACAATCAGCCTCCCTATAAATGAGATAGTCCCATATCACGACACTTCTAAATTAAGTGGACCTATTGGGTCGCTCTCATTTTTCTAATTATTGGAAACGGACATCATTTT
Organism: Morella rubra; assembly: GCA_003952965.2. Taxonomy (NCBI): domain Eukaryota; kingdom Viridiplantae; phylum Streptophyta; class Magnoliopsida; order Fagales; family Myricaceae; genus Morella; species Morella rubra. The sequence continues at coordinate 20,334,733 of CM025854.1, forward strand.
TGTGAGACGACGTTTGAGCCACTCTCAGCCCAAATCTATCGGATGAGAACGACATCCCCTTTCTGTGTCTTAGGACCAACTTGAAATCTTCTTAATTTCTTTGCGGCCACTGGAAGCCCAGTGGGATGCATGTACGAAGAGGCAATAATAATTTAAGTGTTTGCAAACTCAAAATATTACGAAATTTTTTATCCATCCAAATTTTTGAATGTAAATATAAATAACTCAAACTTTTGATTACGAAAATAATAATAAAAAATTTCAAAACCATCTCTCTCCCTATCAAAATCTCTCTTTTAATACAATAAATATAAAAAATCCACTCAAATGATTTTTTTTTTAATTCTGTCTCGTAAAATTATACTTTTCATTATTTTTTTGTCTCAAAATTCAATAAAACTTAATCTACCTCAATTTTCACAACATTCCCAAAATTTATAAAAAAATTTGATTTGCAAAACACTAAATGGGTTCCCAGTTACAAATTCAGAAAACAAAAACAAAAACAGAGAGAGTAATCAAGATAGGATGTTCTTCATCCCACGTTTTATTTGAAAGATTCATACCTATACTTGAGATCAGACACAATATTATGCCTGCCAATGCCCAAAACTATGGCAAATAGAGAACTCCCTCCTTTCCTCCATGATTGTTCACATAGGAAAGTGCCACTTTTTACAAGAACAAAACCTTAAATGAGAAAAATAAACCAATGTTCCCTTTCTGCTATTTAGCTCTCCACTGAGGGGGTGTTCCTTTTGTTGGCTACATCTTGCTTCCCCAACTCAGATTTATGAGCTACCCTGTACTTGAACCGATGTGCAGAGTAGAGAAAAGCACAGAAATTGATTATACTCAAAACTGTAAGCAGCCAGTACAAGTAATCAAATCTACCAGTGTTTATATTCTGGGACAACCATGAAGGCTGCCCTTTTGCTGCGTTCCCTGTGACACGTTTGATAATGCTGTTCAATATACTCGCTGCAAAGCAACCTAAACCTCCAGCCAGAGCAGCATAAGCAGATCCTATGCTCTTCATGGCATCTGGGGCTTCCTCATAGAGGAATTCCAGTAATCCCACTATGCAAAATACTTCAGCTACGCCAATCAGGCAATATTGAATCAACAACCAGTAGGCGCTTAGGTTGGGCATTTGAGTTAAGAAATTAGCCTCGTAGCCGTGGTTTATTGCATAATGTCTGCGGTACCTTTCAAAAGCCCCAGCCCACGCGACAGACAGGATGGAAACTGCCAGACCAATGCCTACCCTCTGAAGCTGTGAAGCTCCATGAGGATGACCGGTTATGCGTCTTGATAATGGAACAAATGTGGAGTAATATAGGGACAGGATGAAAAATATGCTGAGGCCCGGGAAGACGGGCATGCATGTTACGGGGAGTTTCAGATGACCCATGTGGGTATTCATAGTATAGGCTTGCTGCACTGAGAGAGTCAAAAACTCCGTTAACACTACGTTCAGCAGTATCGTGCAGGCTGGTACGGGGACAAGCTTTAAGAGGACCTTGACCTCCTCTACTTGAGTCACAGTGCAGAGCCTCCAAGGACTAGGATCAGGACCATCTTCTTTCATCTGCAAGGCTGCCTTGTCCAAACATCTGGCCAAAAAGTCATTGATATTAACTACTGGAAGTAATGTGTTAGTAACAATGTATGGACCAGATGACATTAGAGTGGAGAAAGGATTTCTGATCACGGGCTTCTTTTTTCTTCACCATTTAATGCCTCGGTTGCAGCCTAGGCCAACCAAGAAATTAAAATGATCTAGAACTATCTGATCTTATGACTCATCAGAAAATTGCAATATAGAGCAAAATAAGGGGTTGGCCGTACCTAAAATCTTCAGTATGATCCATCTTTCCGCTACCCTTTATTGCAGATTGTTTGCCAGGAACCTCATACAAGCCTATTAAGTCACTGCCACCGAATGAGGCTTTTCTCTTCCGGAATGCAGCAACCAGGACTTGGGCAACCCGTGTAAGAGGGCTGCCTCCTGGCAACCTATGCCTGTACAAAGGAGTGCCAATGAAGAAAACCATGTTTGATATGCCCATAGCTATTGTGAGTGAGCCGAAGGCAGATCCCCATCCATGTGTCATTTGGATATACACCACAAGAGTGAAGGCCACAATTGCCCCAACAGTAACCGAGAGATAGAAAAGGTTGAAAAACCTATCCAGGTGAGATTTGTAATCTTTACTTCTTTCATCGAACTGATCAGCACCGAAAGAAGAAACACATGGCCTTATACCTGCGGCTCCAAATCCAGTCACATAAAGGATGGTGTACAGGCAAGTCATCTGCCATTTTTTTGCTGGCTCACAGTTGCCTAACAGGAGTGACATCTGATCACAATGATCTTGATTTGGCACGAAGACGCTCATTGTTGCGCATAAGGTTATCCCTGTCAAACCCTCCACGACAAAAAGAGAAAAAAAAAAAGATTGAAAAAAATTACAGTCAGGATATATACCTCCTAGCAAATGAATAGGGAAGAAGGAAAAAGTAATTTTGTATTGAATTGCATTTTATATCCATGGATTGATATACTGATCCTACCGCAAGATAGAGGGTCGTGAAGATTGCTATTGTCCAATATCGACCAAGATATGCATCAGCTATGAAACCTCCAAGGACAGAGGATGCTTGTGATATCCCTAGGAAATTGTTTACCGCATTTGCTGAACTGGAAAATGGTCTATGCATAACATAGAACATGAAGGCCACCATATTAACCGAGAGGCCGAAGTAAGCCATTCTCTCTGCCATCTCGTTACCTGGACAAATAAAGAGTCAAGTAACACATCACATGCACTCGAAAAATTCTTCACCTGTGCTTTAACATGATCTATTTGAAAAAAACCAGAGTGGATATTTCGTTATTGATCTGTTAATGGCAATCAAAGAAACCAAACAAGAAGGATTATAAAGGAGCAGGAATTTCAGCTTGGATACCGAATATGAAGAAGGCGGCTATCCAGCCCCCCGTCTTTGAAAGATCATCGATGCGTTTTCCGCGGATGTTAACCGGTGTAGTCCCTCCAGTATAACCACGCCCAAATGCCATCCGGCGATCATCAGATTCAAGGAAGTAGACTTCAAGCTTCTTTCTCCGAACGGCGTTGGAATTTCCATCAGAGATATTTGGTGTCTCAAGCCCTACTTCAGGTGACTTGATTTCTGTGACAGCCATTCCCCAAACTTACAGGAACACAGCCACCACAACACTAGTTTTCAGTTTTTGCTGTAAAACGACCTCTGAAATACCCCATCCGATAACAAAATCAAATAAAAATATTGGTTTAATAAAATCTAGCAGGTCCTACACTTCAAAAACTAGGTAAAAACCAAAAGTAGAAAGAGAGACTAATAAGTAGACCTATTATTCATAGGGAGACCAGCTACACATGTGACCTTATGATGGAAATGAATCTGAAGTATTAGGCCTGCCTGAATGTTCACCGCCTTCTGCGTGTAAGAACAGCAATATCCATGAAAGAAGTAACCTTATCGGGACAGTTAGCCAGCAGATTGTATCCAGAAAAAGTACAGCAAACAATTAAGGAGATCCAACCGACACGTGAAGATCCATAGTCACCATCCAAACGCATTAAATGGTTACAAGAAAAAAAAGAGTTCAGTGTCGGAAGGAGAAAAGCGGCTTGTAAGGCGTTGATAGTTGTCGTGATTTCACCAATAACAATATAGTAATCGCTCAGCTATATTGTCATGATCACCCAATTCTATTAGACGTGAAAGACCAACATTAATGACCCACTTGTCTAAGGGGTTGCTGGCCAATCGCCATTGTTGACAACCATCCTAACTTCTCGTTTATTCCAGCTGACAGCACCGGAGAGTGACGGAGACCCTTGCTGTCTACTGATCCACTGAATGCTCCATCTCGTCTGATTCTCGTGGCTCTCTCTCTATCTCTGTCTCAAAGTCAGCTGACACAATAAAACGTATGGCAGGTGGATTAACTCGAGTGTGAAAATATGGTTAGATATCCATATCCTGGAGAGACACATTCGCATGCAGTAGAAGAAATGCATGGTGTCTTTCCTGAGTTCTTCCTAGGTTCTTCTAAGAAGAATCCAACTGTTCAGGATCTCTGAGTGTATAGGACTCACTTTTAAAATTAATCCTGAGCCGTTGGATTCTTCTTCAAAGAACCTGGGAAGAACCCAGAAAGGACACTAAGCATTACTCCATGCGATAGTAATGAGAGCCAATGCCTTGGGAACAGACAACAGGGTATTGCATAGCATTTTTACGACAATGTTTGGCCCAAGCAATTGACACAGGTGCCATGAAAGGGTTATTTTACCAGCCGCATCCAAACCACTTTAAGAACAGAATATCAAAATTAGTTACCGCATATTTAAAATTACTTTTTATTTACCTCCACATTTTCCCCCATCATAAAGATTCTGCAAAAATTACGACCCAAATCAAATTTCCTTGTTTAACGATGAATTTTAATCCTGTGCCACACTTTATTCTTTACCCCTTTGACGAACTCGTGACTCTTCAAGTTCAGGGTCCTCGCGCGGAGGTCTCTCAACTAATACTTGAGTAACTCTGATTTTATAGTGGCGCGGTTGAGCTCCTTGAGGATTTACCCGTTGACGAATTCATGACTCTTCGGAAGCTTATATTTGTGTAAATATTTTTTTTTTTTTCGAATTTTTTTAATCGATTTTTTTTTTAAAATTTTTTTAATTTTATTTTTTAAATATAATGATTACTAAAATAATCATATTGTTAAATAAAAAATTGAATTAATAAGTTCAAACTTAACTAACTAAAGATGTCCTTATTCTAAACAAACTCTAATTGGTTGTTTGGAAAAGACTTGTACGGCACAGATCACTTTCCTTGTCCAAATTTCTCCTAATGGAAACACTTCAAATGTAATTAACTATACTCATCAAATTTCGTCTCCACATATATAGAAGTTACAAATCCAAATTTCTAAGTTGGGTGTTTGAGAGTGTGAATTAGGCTCACATCAAGAGTTTAAATAACTGTTTGTGTTAAAAATTTAGATTAAATGAGACTGATTAGTAGGCCGATCAGTCTATCTAAAAGTTGCCATAACTTTGAACTCAATTGGTGCTAATAATGAGCTAGGTCTATTTGAATCTAATGCTGATAAGTGGTTGTCTAAATTTCTCTTTTAAAAAAAGAAAAAGAAAAAAAAAAAAAAAAAAAGAGTTACGACTGACGAATTAGGGGAAGAACCGGTGAAATGGCCTAAATGACAACCGGGCCGTCAGCACAGACTTGCCTCGACCACGGGCCTCTTGGCCACTCCCTTCTCTGTAATTCCGACACACACTAAAGTCCTTTGCTCCGCCCTCTTTAATCTCAGAACTCCCACGCTTAAATCTCTGAATCAAGCTGGAATTTGAGACGGAGCTGTTACAGAAATTTTCTCCTTGCAGATACGGTTTTACCGAGAGATTCTACCTGAACTCACAAGAGCGAGCCGCGCTGCCCTAACCCCGGGTCCGTGGATTTACGTTTGGGCCGATTGCCCTTCCCCAGTTCGGAAGTGCTAATTGCTGAGAGAGACACGGAGAGAGAATGAATAAAGGAGGAGTCGGTGGAGGTGGTGGCTTGGGAAGTGGGAGCAGTGGTGGTGGAAGTGGGCCCACTGCGGCGGCAGCCGCCTCGGCGGCTCAGAAGCAGAAGTCCTTGCTGCAAAGAGTTGAAACCGACATCGGCAACATCGTTGACAACTTCAGCCACCTCGTCAATGTATCCCGGGTAATCTTTTTGCCTTCTCTCTTTGCTTTTTAAGTTGCATACATTTGTGGACAGGTACTAGATTTTTTTATACCATGATTGTCTTGTTGCTGATTTACGCCCAAATGCTTTCTGATTGATCTGACATAGTGGAGAGACGAATCATCGAGATCACACCCCCAAGTGAATGGCCAAAACAATCAAAAGATAGGCTAACCGCTTCGCTTAATTGTTGCTAATTATAAGCATCGGGCATATAGGAGTCTTGTATCCTACTTTTACTTGTACAGAGCAGGATGATACGAAAATCTGATCTTCACGCGAATAAGATATGGTAGCAGAAGTAGCCACAGTGAAGGTAGTGTGTGCTCTGACACCGCGAAACAAATCTTCTGGCTCTTCCAATTTGTATAGTGTAGTTGTTTTCTTCCAGTATCTTCCAAACAGAAAAAAGTACCTCCGATTACTTTTGCACTTGCATTGTTGCAATCAACTTACCTTTTGTTTGTGTATTCACTTTACTCAGATTGTGATAAAGGGAAGTCCTGCATAATCGTTTCCCTTGGTCCAAAAGCCTGTGCCCCTCAGTTGTAGTTAGACAAACTAATTCTACTATGTGTAGAGGAGTTTTTTAAAGCCCATCTATTTTCATAAAACACGTTAGTTTCTTGTTTAATGCTTCCTTCTTTCGGAGAATATGTTCACGTAAAAGGTACAAGTCATGTACCGATTGACTTAATCATAAGAGTGATTCCCACCAACTACATATCGGAGAATCTACCAAAATCTTACTTCAAAAGTCGCTATTTCCATTTGTGGGTCATATACATATGTTTCAGGAGCGGAGATGTTGTGCCTTGAGACTTTGGCTTGCCTGTCATTTAACTTTGCAATCAGCTAGGCGTGACCTGAGATGGTGACATTACTGTTTTGATCACACTTAGGAGCAAAGCAAGCAGTACAAGGCATCTTATCAGGATGATATGCAACACATGCATCTCCCAAAGATTTAGTTCAGGATCTCATTACACTCGTGTTGAATCAGTGAGCATCCATGTATAGGATGAGGGTAAAAAAATAGATTGGCTTAATAGTGAAAAAACAGTTTATTGATACTCCTAAACTCAATCAGATTTGTTAAGTTGGTTGAATCATGACAACATAAGCATTTGACAATTGTTTTATGAGCAGTAAAGAACGGAGATTAGAAGAAAGCTTCCTGCATTGGTGAGAAGGAAAGAAGCCTTATCTGCTCATGGTCTCTGGGCCTGTGCCTAGACATATCCAACTTAGAATATTTGTCCAATGAGTTCATTTCCTTGCTTGAGTAGACAAGCTTGCTAATCTTGTCAAATAGTAACCATCTATTCTAGTGGGATTAAAATTGGAACTTCATATGTTATTGTTGTCTTAACTTTGGCTGGGACCACCTTGTCCTACGTGGCTGGCAAGGATCCTTTTTATTCTTTCTTGTATGAATGAGAGGTTTAATCTCTGGAATGGAAGGAGACTTAATCCGCACATTGGCCAAGGTGTAATATTATGAAGGTGAGGTCTAGGGTCTCTAAGCCTTTTTCAGATTGTGGGAAGCCTTTTCATCGGAAAGTGCTTAACAGATTGTGAAAATTAAATATACAGAACACCTTTTCTTTTACTTGCAGTCTAGCATTGGGCAAATTTCAGTTTGCGGCTACTACAGTAATATTGTGTGTATACTGCAAATTATAAGGTGTCAGTGATCTTCCGAGGGGACTCTTTCATTTTCTTAAGCATATCAGCTATGCTTTTGACATGCATTTTTGTAATTCCCGAAAAGTTAAAACTTAATATCCGTGGAAGTTCTATTGGAAGTAGTATTGTTTTGATACAACCTTTGTTTATTGTAGGTGAATGATCCACCTGTAAGGAATTCACAAGAAGCTTTCATGATGGAGATGCGTGCAGCTAGAATGGTAGGACTAGTTGCTACTCGCTCACTTGCACTCTTGGAATTTATTGCAAAATTAATGCGCTGGATTGAGGAGAAAAGTTAGGACTGTTAATGTACTTGATTTGGTCTCTCTGGCCTCATCGATTAAACCCGGAAGAGATAGTTTAAAAAAACCTTCAGTTTCTGAATGTTTGCACGTTCGTTTATAGGTTCAAGCAGCTGACTCTCTCCTCAAGTTAGTGTCAGAGCTTAAGCAGACAGCAATCTTCTCAGGATTTGCATCCCTTAATGACCATGTAGAGCAAAGAACAGTTGAGTTTCACAACCAGGCGGAGAAGACAGAGTGCGTGTTGGCTAGAGTTGGAGAGGAGGCAGCTGCCATCCTGAAGGAACTCGAGTCACATTATTATTCTTCTGCAGAGAGGACAAGCCAAACCCAGCAGAATGAATGAAAGGAAACCGCTTGCCGAAAAATAGAACAGGGTAGAAGGTTGGTTCGAGGACTGCAAACTGGGAATTTGCAATGAGCAGCTGTTGATCGGTTCTTTGTGGGCTCCTCCCCGCTCTTTTCTTAATTTAGTCCTTGTGTTGGGGCCTGTGGGACGAGTTCCACCTTGATTTATCTCGGTTCAACTGTAAATTCTAATATTGTTCCATCCCATCATTAATTTCGACTGATTAGTCATTACTCCCATCTGCAATTAAATTATCTCCGACTACTTTCATTTCGGAAATTTCGGTCTCGGATATCACCATTGTTACTGGGCCCAGAGCTTCGGCCGGTCTGAAGGCATAAATAAAGTAGGCCTTAACCCCTGTCGGACCTAATTGAAAATCCGGAACATGATGCAACCGAGACCCAAAAAGCAAGGTGATGGGACAATTAATTGGCTGACCGTGGATGACAGTTAAGATAGGTTCTTGGCAACGGGATCTGAGGGGATTTCTGGTTTCGGATTATTGTAGATTTGTTGTCGTGGTAGGGATCTTGATGGTTTTGTCTTTAGTTGAGGTGATGTTGTCGAGGTTTTTGGTTTGCTGGCGATGAGTCTTTGCGTTGATACTTGATTTCCAAGGCAAAGACAAACTGTAGAACAAATGTTTTCAAAATCATTGTCAAGCTCGTCAACTAGACCGTTAGAAAAGTAATAAAGTTATCGGATAATAAATTCATATCAACACTTATGAAAATGACATCATGCGTGCACGCCAACTAAAAACAAAATCTGCGACAGTATTTCAAAGGTTACATGTACCATGAACTCCAAACAGGCAAAATTCATCTTTCTTTTTTCCTTTTTCCTTTCCTTTTTATAATTTATTATAAACAGTTAATTAATAAATGGTACTGCAATTAATCCATGGTCTCTTTTAAAAGAAAATCTAACAAAACATAAAATAGATGAAAATTCATTACACACATGAATAAGAGTTTTAAGAGTTTTGATAATTGCTGGTGTGAATCTTTTTCTTGTCATGTATTTTCTTCTTATTCAATAATTAACCACGGGACAAACATATTTATCTGTATAGTTATTTATTTCACAATGATGATTTTATTGTCTTTTTTTTTTTCTCAATAAAAATAAAGGGCTTATCGTGATATCATTGTTCTGTCCACTTAAACTCGAATTAACACGTAACTTGGTATTCCTTAGTCATTAGTGGGGCACAAAATCTTGATTGCCTAATGTTCGCCAAGCTACAGGGCGCCCAAATCCCGACAGAAAGAAGTTTCGAACTCCGGAATGCGAGAAAGATAGATTTGTTGTGTTTGATAGCCATGAAGCTTGCTTTTTTCGTAGTAGTTTTTTTATTCATCAATACCATTTATCCTTGCATATTTCATATACATCCACACACTCAAATACTCAACTTTTTCTTTGAATCCCTAACTCGGAACATTTGGTGTAGGATCTGCTTGAGGGATTTCGATCTCTAATCAGTCCCTCCCCAAAGGATAGGATTGACAGTTTTCAGGTGCTGAGACAAAAAAAAAAAAAAGACAACTGAGTTTTGTCTCGGTGTTCTAACTTAATTTAATATATATAAAAACCCTTAAAAGCTGGAAAAGGGCAAGTTTAGTCTGGTCCCCAGAAAGCTAGGGCCGAGAGACACACCACTAGTCTTACGCAGTAAGGTTAGAGACCATATAAATGCGTGTGAACCAGGTAATGCCAACACCACAAAGTTCCAGATTCCTATACCGCCCGCCGCCCCACCCGGGCCCTTTCTTTTTTGCCACACGAATTAACAAAGAAAATGTCGTTTCCAGTTTCAATTCGGGACAGTGGCACGTTAACTAGAACAAACAACTAAGTAGAGGTCGAGGAATTCATGAAGAAGAAGAGAGGGAGGCCGGATCAGCCTGCAAACTCCAACCGTTGGGAACCATTAGAGGCTTCTGGTTGTAGTAAACCACGCAGGGGCTTTCGTGGTTGTGCACTCCCTCATAGGTGGTCATGACATAGCTTGGGTCGTCTCTGTCCCTCTCAACCCTCTTCTTCACGTAGCATCCTCCACTTGAACATTTATAGTAGTTCCTATAATCCAAAAGATATTTAAGTTAGAATTTTCTATCACAAAAAAAAGGAAAAAAAAGAAAAAAAAAAAAAATCTAGCTCAACCAGATCAAGTACCATGGTCCATGCGCATACGACAGAATGATCGCAGATTAATACCAAAGTCAGGAAAAGGTAAATTTAATTTCAAAATCCAGAAGTATATATCCAAGCTGTATAGTAATTTTTATATCACGTCAAGCTCAACGGAGAAATCCAATTCCAAAAGAGTTTACGTAGGAACGCCGGAAAAACAATTGCCCCGTCCACATGATTCATGAAAATGTCTGATCAAAGCCTTCTACATGGGGTCGAATTATAGAGTCTGTCTGTTCAATTTGAGAACACAGGCTTGGGTGCATTCCACAAAGATTCTCCTTTTGGAACCATTCACAGGCCAATATCTCCTTCTCCACTGATTTCTTGAGTGCCCTCTGGCTGCTAATCTAACTAAAAAAGCTAAAGTATCTAGACCCCAAGGTGACGATTCACAACTCTAGACCCACCAATACCTAAGAGGCACTACCTGAACTACTACTTTTCCAATAGGCTGCTCCAACTAGATCTGGTCAAGTGGCCTGGTACAATAATGCAAGGCGGCTAATGAGAACACCCCCACTTGAATCTAGTAAATGACAACAGATAGGATGAAAAGGAAACCATAATTATTTATGAGACTTGTTGGTTCCCCACGTTTTTGTTGTTGGAAAGATAGCCTTAACAGTAATTTCTGTGAGCAGCTTGTTCTTAATTAATTTCCCCCATAGCCACCTAAAGTCCTAAGCAAAGAGACTGTTGGTGTGTGTGTTGAGCGCGTGGAATCAGAACAGCGGCACATCCTGGATATATAACTCACCACTTTAGTTTCCTCCCAATTAATTAAGCTATCTGGAGTTCTGGACCAGATAACTTAATTTTCACCCATTAATCCGGACGGACGACCCTGATTTTAGAAGAAGACAAGAAACTTCACCTCAAGTTGGGCTAGCTACAATCAATCATTCTCTATCACACCCGTTACTTTCATGACACGTTGGGTTGCTATCAAATGGTCCAACATAAGCTCGTCACTCTAATCCTTAGGCTTAAGAGCCATCTCTATATAGGCTAAGCCAGTCTATATCTGAAGATGATTCGCAAACAGTATCCATGATCTGGGTTCTGACTTTGGACTGTTTTTGGTTGGATAGGGCAATTCTTAATAGGAGGGGCATATATATATATATATATATATATTATAAAAGTCTTTTATCTCTCTATAATGTGATCACGATCATGAACAAATTGAGATGCCCTACGCATCTTGTTACTTATATAATTTCCTAAAATAAAAAGAGATAAAAAAGAGACAGACATGAATCTTATATATAAAAGTTTTAATTATTTTTATACGAAGTTGAGCAGTGTAGACTCTACGACATTTAATGATGTAAAAATTGTATACATTGAGAAATATGGAGAATTTTGACTCCATCATGCAAGCAATTAACAACTGATAATATGATAATCATAATCAATAAGCCATGACCATTACAAACACATATCTTTTTATAGTAATAATATAAGGAGGTTGAGCCCAATATATAAAGAATCAAGCGTTGCCATTGAATCAAAAGCTTAAGCTATTAGCCAAGACACAATATTATTTCCTTATATATATAGTAGTACAGAACCTCGTATTAAGCAACAGGTGGGAATGAGGGACTGCACCACGTGGGTGCCGCAGGTGGAGTTGCAAGTCAACCGGTCTTTCACGAATATAAGGGTTATTGTTGGCCCCCATAAAGCCAACAATATATACTATGGGGATTTAAACCAACTTATGTCTTTACTTTAATCACTTCCATTTAAAAAACATTGAATGCCCAGTGTTTAAATTTAGAACCATGATTTTTAATATTTCAGCTCCAATTACATGGTAGAAGAAAGATACAACAAGCATTAAATGCTATAAGACCCCTACTATATATATTTACACCCATAAAAGTAAATGTTATAGAAACCCATATGCTAGCTCTTCTTAACTCTTAAATATTCAGTAAGACAGCCTTGATATCATGCATGTCCGGATTTTTATGGATCATATCTTGAGTATAACATGGGTGGATTAATTGTGAAGATATTGAATTGAAACTCCAAATTAATGAACCTTTGACTAGTTAATTTTAAGAGTCTGTGTAGTTCATATATCCTGGACTACTCCTTTGTTGTGGTAGGGGGCTAAGTCCTAAAGAAACTAGAATTAAGAGGAGTAGGAGAAACATCGATTCCTAAAGGAGGAAAGCTGGATAAATATAAGCTCTCGCGCGGGTGCAAGTTTACATAGAGGAATTGAAGTTAATAACTCAAGGGAAACCTGTTTCAAAGAACTTGGCTGTAGAAACATAAAAATATCATTACATCTTCGATAGAGAGGAATTCAAATAATATAGGAATATATAGAAGATTTTTCAGAAATTCTATATAATATTTATATGACACTCTGAATTCAGTTAATATAATTATTCAAATTTTTAAAGATTAAGCAAAATTGTCTCGATTACATGATCTTACTGCTTACATGAATATCTAATTGAAGTTTTCACAAATTAAGCTATTAGATATCAAAGAACTAATTTTCGCCTTGCATGTTGAGCATCCTTACTGCAGCTTAATGATCCTGCACATACAAAAATCCTTCGAAGATACGTACGTACGACAACATGCATTCTAATTCATGACTAGCTAACTGAAGACTATATATACTCCATATACCACGCCCACCTCAAACAATATAGCCGGCCGGCTGCCAACAATATATAAGTGCGTGCGCGGCCAGACACTAACAGACCCATCAATACACCACATTTCATTTGCTTCCTTCACAATTAGGACCACTCCATGCTCATAGTACCATAGCCTCAACACACATACTTTAGGGTCAGTGCCTTTATAACACCAAGCATATCATTATCTATTGACGTTTGGGTCATATTTTATGAAACGAAAAACGATCTGTTAGGGTGTGTGGAATTTACACATCAAACAAAACGAAAAGCTTATAAGGAGCTGATCAGCAAGCTAGGACACCTTCCTCGGGTGTCACCATTAATCCATTAGCCACACATGATATTTTTACTAGTTTGTTTGCTTAATTACCGACTTTGAAGCTTCTCTTTAATTTGCTTCAAGAATCAGCAGTCGACTAGTTCCGAAAACCGCGGGAGCTTCGTTGCTTCTTAATTTCTGATCTATCGACGTTGTAGTGCGAGTTACTGTTTGTCCAGTCCCCTTTAAGTAAATCGATAGTTTTTGCTTGCCTTATCTTTCTCTCAGTACACAAACATACACGCATCGGTATAACGGAGAAGTTTTCTTATGATCATGATTCAGTACTTCGTGAAGAAGCAGAAGACGAAGAAGAAGAAGAAGGTGATGAGAAGGAGGAGGAGAAGCAGGAGAAGAAGAAGAAGAAAGTACAAACTAAAGTAATCACTGAGACATGCTTCTGTGGTTATTTAATTAGCTCCTAGTGAGTCTAAGAGTGGAGTACTGATCTCTGGAGTCCATAACGAGAACCAAAACCGTACGATACATAACAACTGGGTATTATGATTAAGAAGCAGTATCTTAAGAGTTGAATAATCCAAGAAGTATCTTTCGATTTTCCAGATTCTTGATCACTTATTAACAGGTAAGTAAAGGAGAAACCTATGAGAAAGATGATGCCAAGTTGAGCGGTTCCCATTGAGCAACATGGGATGACTCGAAGATTGGTTCTCCGATCAGAGTTGATCATCGATGTGGGGGAGGAGAGAGGGAACGAACATAGAAAGTCAAGAGACAGCCACCGAGATTCTGTATAGTAAGCCTAACAAGGCCAAAAGACACATCCAGTAACCTGGGGTCACCGTTGAAACCATTGAAAAACGATGGGATCCACAAGTTCTATCTACTTGCTATCAACAGATGTGTACAGACACAGCGGATCTATATGATTGGTGAAAGCTCTTTCCCATACCAAGCTCCATTTTATAAGAAAAGCTCAGTATATTATGCACATTAACCGAGGCCTCGCCAATTCTTTCACAATCTTGAGCAATATAATAAGAAATCTCTCTAGAAAGAAACTAATTATCAAGGTTTCAAATGATCTAAAAGGTAGTTTACTTACCTGGGATTGGGGCTATTTTTTACGGCTTTTTTGCCGTACTTTCTCCACTTGAAGCCATCATCCATGACCTCCAGCTCCGATTTCGTCCTAAATGCAACCTTAAGACCAGGATCAATCTTATTTTTCTTGACCCCAGTATTTCTGCATCTTCTACAAAAAAGCCAAACAGAGAGCAATTATTCCTTCCGTTGGACATAAGAATGACAAGTAGTACTCAATTTCCATCTTCTTTTCACAGAAAAGAAAATTATAATGGTATCACTTGCATGTTGTTATTTCTTGATGTTGCAACAATGGATCCAGTACTATATCCATCCCCGATGTTTTCCGACGACGCCATGCTTTGCGACCCCGAGCCGTGGTCAACGACATCATCACCAACCAATAGATACTTAGATAACTCAAAATCCGGCGAGAGAAAATCGCTATCGGCCAGGAGAGTGTAATTAGGGTTAAGATAATTAGGGTTTTGAGGGTAGTCCATTGCTACAGAGCTTCGTTGTGGAAATGGGAGTGTAAAGAGGGATAGGCTTGTTAGGGATGACTCCGAGAAACATATATAGCTTATAATATTAAATACAACATCGGAATTATCTTGTCTTTGTCTCAGCTCCTTCGTACACACTTTCCTGGTGGATACAAGGAAGACTCTTTTACGAGTTTGCAGCCACGTGTCGTGAGAGTATGATGTGTTTGATGATGTCAGCAGGTGACGTAAGATGTGCCATTCAATTTGTTTTGGGGATTTGGGACCACATGTAATAACAGTTGTGTCTTTTGTTTTTGATAGGCGGCACTATTTGGGTGGGAGCTGGAAGTGCTGGATGCGAGTGTAGTAGCTAGTGGCGCGTTATGATTATAGCTAGATGGATAAGAACGGCTATCATGGCGATGCCCTCAGCTCTCTTAAGTTATGTATTTGGATGGTGCGTGACACTGCAACAAAACAGGTTTTTTCTGGGATGGCGGCTGGCGGTGCCTACGGCCGTGCCAGACTACGGCCAGTAACACCATCGCTGAAAAGATGCGCGTTAATGGTGATGGTTATGGTTTTCTGTTTGGACGGTACTTTTTCAATTCAGAAAACGAGGAAAAAAACGACTAGTGTTTGCCGTTCGAACAGCTATGCGGGACACACAGAACTGTCTCAAAAGAATACCTCATGTTCAGACTGCCAGCGTCATCTAATTAGGGTCAAGGAAGTATCCATACCTTCAAGTACTGATCTTTAGGTGTGCATATTAACAAGAGATTTTGAATGATGCTTTCTGATCGTCTTGAATGACCATAGGAAAATCTTTTGTACACATAAAAGACGTCAGACTTATAAGAAGGCGGATGAGTTCGTCCGTATGGATGAGCAGCTCTTACAAAAATTGCATCATATGTGTATAATTAGGGAATTCCCATTTGTTGCGCATCGCTAATTAATTAGTAATTAATCTAGATCTGAAACTCAGTGGAGCCCATCTGTGATCTTGTGTTGTAATCTCGATCGCAGTTGCATATTCTTTTGTGGTGCCACCAATATCTTATTTTAGATTACTTGAGGAATGATCATGATTAGATTTATAATTTGACCAGTTCTTAATCTAAAATATATAATTGAAATGACGTACCATACTCTCCTCTGATTAGATTGAAGTGCAATTAGGTGCAAGATCATTAAATGGATGTGGCCCTCATCTCTTTCTCAGAAGTAACATGCATGATATAATATTTATGTTTAAAACCACTAAAAGCCAGATATCTATATACGTCAAACGTACGGCCTAAGCGTAACTTTTGATTTCGCCTCAAATTATTATTATTATTATTATATCTGTCTATATCTATCTATATATATTGCAGAATCGAAGTGGAATATTCGTTTCAATAATCCAAACACATGAAATTTATACATCGGTAAAGTTGCTTGAATGAACTTCAACAAGGCCGTCTACCTATACATAAAAGGTCATATATAGTAAGAGAAGGGTGTCAAAGAGAGAGCTAAGAAGCTCTTACTCCATCAAATAAAATCTGCTGTGACTAATCTTGCGGGTAATTACTGCATCTTCAAATTAAATGATCATAATATATATATAATCCAAGCGCAGTCATGATCTCCAGCATTTCATGATTTTAGTCGGATAGTTCTCGATATATATATAAAATCCATTTTAATTATCAATAACAATAGTGTTGTGGAATGGTTAATACAACAACTAGATATTAATTAATCTTTTGCTTTCAATCTCACCGAGAATTACGAGGCCACCCCACGACCAAAAGGAAAAAAGAAGAAGCGCGAGTGGGCCAGACAAGGCCAAGGTTAACCCAATATGATACAATATATGACGACCAAACCACCGTGTATTAAGGTATCCGAGGATAGGAATAGGATAAAGGAATATGAATGCTTAATTTGTTCTCGATCCCTTCAATTAAGTTTGTAATCTCATATATGCATGGACAGTAAAAGCATATGTAAATCTCTACTTTATTTGGTTCATGAGTTAAAGTGGATACCTTTAACTGAATAACTTAATCAAAAGATTTTAAATAAAAAGAAGAAAGCCCTGACCACGATCACCGACTACGTACAGCTTTATACCCAACATATATATAATAACCTCTTAAGCTTGATGATCATAGCCGACTAGCCGTGGTTAAGTAACAGCTTTTTCCAAATTTTCCCTTTTGGAAATTTATGTTCCCTTATTGAATGCATGTTCTTGTTGTCCTTTTCGGAAAACTTGCCAATAAGATGAGCCTCAATCAGCTCAATAAAACACCGAATCCGAAAGCTCCAAGCAATAACCGCGCGCGGATGATTTGCCAGTTAAATATTATAGCACGAAAAGACGACTATTCTGGAAAGCAAATGAGCCACCAGAAAGCTAATATCTGTGCTCAAGATATCAAATTGAACAAGTAGTAGCCATTCATAGTCGTAGTCGTACGTTTCGACACCGGCCTCATGAGAAACTTTCTGTCTGCGTGTGTTCTGGGTCGACGTGTGTGTGGTTTCCTTTTTCCTCACTTCGTTCCGCCCTTAACTATTGACCTGTGTACACTTCAGCCCATCACAAGTTGCTTTTAGATATATGTGTCTAGCAATATTAAGCAAATGGGTAAGACCTTAGGTCTAGGATAAACAGAGACACATGATAATTTTTTCTCGTCTTTGGCCGTGAGTAAGTAAACTGAAAGCGACGCGTCGCATTCTATTCTCAAAAGGAGGACTACTTTATAGGAAATGAAAACATCAGCTTCCCCATTGTTTCTGGGCACCTGCAGGGTTATCCTTGGGTCTATAGTGGATCGAGCTGACCCTCCCTGATTTTTGTATCTGTTGCTTAGTTCTTTGAATGAAGTTTATGTTTCCTATAAAAAAGAAAAAAGAAAACATGAGCGCAAAGAAGAAAAGAAGATCATTCTGTATCCCCTTATACATAGATTAGTGCAGTTGAAACAATTATACTATTGTTGCCAAAATGGACTTTCTAGAAAGAAACATAACATCTATTTTCCTAATTAATTAATTTTGTTTCTTTTTGTTTGGGTTTGAGAACAACAAGCAGATCAGACAACGGCCTCTAGTTCCTGTCAATGGAGACGAAGTTGAATAATACTAGGGTTCAAGGGCTGACCAATAATATTATACTGGCAAGCTGTGGTTTATAAGCAGTAACGTGGAAATCCTATATATGAAGCAGACCCATTGGCCGTCCATTACTATTAGATATTACGTGGCAGCAAGGCAGCAACTTATTTGATTCTGTGTACTCCACCTATTTGCTGTTAGTTTGTTAAGTTTATACCGCACTCTTTCGTGTATAAATATTCTCAGTGTACAGCACATTTTTAGTTTCTTGAATATACGAGAACATTCTCTTATTCAACTCTCTCTAGCTCCGTTCTCTTTCTATTACTCTACCTTTACACCTTTTTTCAATTACCTTTTTTAATTAGGCGATGCGTGAAGGTGCAAGGAAATGTGTGGTATGATGTACTTATCCCTTGACCTTGATCACCCTTATCAGAATCTGGAAAAATTATCTAAATGGTCTTCTATGGTTTGATTTTATGATAAATTGGTCTTTGTGGTTTGCACTTAAACAAAATGGTTCATGTGGTCACCAAAATGTTGCATAGTGGTCCCTCCGTCCATCTCTCTGTTAATTGTCTAACGAAATGTACCGACGCGTCTAATTTTAAACATGTAAATGATGTTGAGGTGGCACTTTTCACACATGGAATGCCAAATCACTCATAATTTTAACACGTCACATAATTATTGACAAAAAAAAAAATAAAAAAAATCAAACAGCATATCCCCTCAGCCCTAATTCCTCAATCGCACAAAGAAGCCCACTTCAGTTCACCCTTTTGCCCGAGTCAGTTCACTCAAATGCTTGAACTGGAGGCTCGAATTGATGCTGCTATGGCAAGAAAGAAAATCGAAATTCAGGATTCCCTTAAAAACCCTCATCGTGTTCAGAAAACCCTCCGGATTAATTTACGTTTTCAACACCTTTGCAAATTAGACAACCATCCTTCCTATCTGGTCGTTTTCCTGGACCCCGCGTCGCTTGAATCGGCTCTGCACCTCCTGGCGAAGTGGGCTTTGCAGACCAGTTCTTTCGGCTTTTTTCTGCTAGTTCTATTCCTCCTCGCATTTGTTTCTGTGATGTTGTTTTTGTGGATTTTGAGGGCGATGCCCTCTAGTTTTTTTGCATTGAAATTTATTTAGAAAAAACCCAATATGTGATCCACCTCTTCAAAAAGTGTGAGGGTTCGGTGAGTTAGTTTTACACATTAATTGGACTGTTTTTTTTTTCTTTGGGTGATTTGACATTTCATGTGTGAAAAGTATCACATCAGTATCATCCGCGTGTTTAAAATTGGACACGTCAACGCATTCTGTTAGGCAGTTAACAGAAAGATGGACGGAAGGACCACCGTGCAACATTTTGGTGACCACATGGACTATTTTGTGTAAGCACAAACCATAAAGACCAATTTGTCATAAAGTCAAACTACAAGGATTATTTAGGTAATTGTCCCTAGAACTTTGTCATACGTGATACGTCTATATTCAGTCGCTTCTCTGAAAGCAGGAAAATAGCAAGGAAATTTCATGGGACATCAATGTCTAATCCTATCAAGACATCTGGTAAGATTCTTTTAGCCCCCTCGACTTCTCTTATTTCGACCCAATTTAAGTCAACCGAAGTATTCTTCTATATTTATTCTGTATAGAATACGTTATTATAATATTTCCTCGTGTTTCAAAGATACACATTATCGTAGATCAAGATCTTCTAAAGTTTCTAGAAATTAAAACTCTTATCTTATATATATTAAAACTAGCGTATAAACATGTCACACTTACGTTTGGTATGAGTTGATGACAGAACAAGGTGACAACATTTGAGACATTTTATTTGAAAATAATTAATAATTGAGATCATTAACATAACTTTCCTCTACCCCAGTCCCCACGACTTCAATATCCCCCTCTCATAATCTCATTGTAGTTCCTTTCCTTTCCCGCCTTGCCAGCTTACTGCTCTTTCAAAATTGCAGCCCTCTTATGTTGAATATGCTCGTTGAGCTTGGCGGACAACAAGCTGCTGTAATATCTTAGAATCCACAGCACATCTTGACCTGGTGTGATTAAGACACACCCATCATGAGCATTGCGTATATAGGTTCAAATTTCACAAATCCTGACGAAAAGAGAAAATTATAGATAGATATGTTTACGTAATTTAAACTGTTTTCTGCTCGAGTACGTATCGCATTCATGGCGCTCGCCGAATTAGACGTTTTCAACAAGAATGAACAAGAAAAATGCATTGATTCATGGAATTCCACTGCGGAGTTGGGAATTCCAATTGTTCGTCGTTGTACATCTGCATAACTAGACATAGTTTAATTTCTCATCCATGTTAGTCTCATCATGATCCAAAGGGGACATATATCTATTAGTGGTTTTGGGGTTGTCTCCATTTACTATTTACAAACACACTAGTCAAAGAGTTCTACTATTGCTGAAGATGAGAGCTTCAAATGTGTTTCGCGTGCCATCTTATATATAATATTTCGTTGTTTCTTTCACTGAGAATGCTTCTTCGAAACAACTCTTTACTTCGATTAAGGTTAGTGCTCTGGTCATTGGAAACCACAAAGCCATGTTTGCTTCGTTTTGGTCATTCAAAGTTACCTTTTCTTCCAGCTGATAACGCGGCACCAAAAAGGAAGAGCATCCGTCCTTGTCCATATCAGATTATTATATTTGATTTCTTCCCTATATTCCAACCGTCCTACATACTCTGTTTACTAAGGAAGGTAAATCTCTCCGGACTTTGATAGTTTGAATATTTACTGTCTGTGTACATTGGATTGATGCCGACATTGCATGTTCATCTGTATCTGTATAATTTGCTGCAACCGTTTGACTCTTACGTTTTGCGGCAAGCATGCAAGAGTGAACATCTAATGATCCAATTGAGAAAATGCTTCTTAGGGTCTTGAACTTCTTAGACCTTCAAGGTCTTGTAATGCTGCGGCTTTGTCATCAGGCTTTTCACATTATAATTCTGCTGGCTAGACAAGGGACGGTATTGAAGATTCTTCTCTCTCCTAGCTAGCTAGCTAGCTGCTAACCTCCTGCCTCTTCCCCACCCAAAACATCAAAAGGAAGGAAAATAAGAAAGGACAAAAGAAAGAAAGTGAACGAAGGAGAAGGACCAAGCTTTCTTCTTGGTTGAGCAACCATCCAAGGAGATTCAGAAGAACTAAGCGGCCGAGAACAACAGTAAAGTCAACTAGTTTGGTTTCCGATTGAGTGTATATCATGCAGGGAAAATTGTAAAATACATACATGTGCTTTGCCGCATTTGATTTTAGGATCTGTGCTTTAAAATTTTTTATTTTAAGACATGCACTACCTATGTTTGTAGAATCAAGATCTCAATCGAAAAGTTTGACATAGCTCATTTTAATCCTGGCTTTATACAGGTTAATAAATCAATTCAAACAAATATGATTGCTTATAAAAAAAAAAGGGGTAAAATCATAGTTAGCCCCATAAGTATGAGCAAAAATCAAATTGGTACCCATAATTATCAATTCGGCGATTTGAGACCCATAACTTTTGAAAATCATCAATTCTAGCCCTTCGTCTAAATTAGGCGATAAATCCGACGGAAAATCATGCAAAATGACCAAAATGCCCCTCCAAGACTAAATTTTAAAAAATATATAAAAATAATAAAAATTTAAGAAATAAATTAAAAATAAATATATTATTGAAATAGAGTTTCAATAGTTTTATTTAAAAATATTACTTTTTTTTTTAAAAAAATTCATTTTTATTTTTAATGAATTTTTTGGTAATTTTATCTTGTAAGGGCATTTTGGTCACTTTGCATGATTTTTTGTCGGATTTAACGCCCAATTTAGACGGGAGGATAGAATTGATGATTTTCAAAAGTTATGGGTCTCAAATTGCCGAATTAATAATTAGGAATACTGATTTAATTTTTGCTCATACTTATGGGGCTAACTATGACTTTATCCCAAAAAAAAAATCCATTTACAAATATAATATATATCTTTTAAACTTGACTACATTTTAGGATCCTCCCATATTTTAGCAAAAGATATTAAGCTAGTTTAGTTTGCCATGTTGTAGAATATTTGTTGGGAAACATCATACTGAGTCTCATATTTATGGACAAAAATCAATAAGCTCCCCACAAGTTTTAATATATTTTATTATGTTCCTGATATTTCAAAAACAATCAATCATTGCCCTTTGTTTGATTTGACAGTTAAGCTATATTTAGTGAAAGAATGAGCTTTTAAAGCTTGACATCAAAAGATTGAAGATGTTTTTCGATTGGATAATGGCTTTTTAAATTTTCAAAATGAAAATTGCATATGCTTGTCACCCTAAACTAAATACACTAAGAGGGTCTTCTCATGGGTAGACTCTTGTTGGTTTTTCCGCTTGTTATTTTCATCTCCTTGAACTTCTCTTCTAGATACTTCTTCATGAGCTTGTCGCTTGGTGAATTGTCTGTCGTATGTGGAGAAGAGAGCTCAAACCTATTAAGCGATTGGCTTGGTTGAGCACTAGTCTTAGCCGTTGGCTCTTCAATTAACTTTGCTTGTCGTGGACTTATTGTATATCTTGATTTTGGAATAGATGAAACTACTTACCATTGACTCAAAAAAAAAAAAAAAAAAGATTCCCTCAGGCTTGATCCTTCTGTGCGCACGAGAGTGAGATCTAATTTTTACAACTTGAATCTAGCTAGTATTCTCTTCTTCTGATCTCTTAGTTGTTACAAATATGATCTCTTAAAATAAGAAATTATGTTCTGTTATGTAATTTTCGATAAAATCCTTGGGAGGCCTTATGACCCAGCATGGTTAGATATATATCCATTCGAACATGGATGTTTAGGGTTACTGTTTATAGTATATATGAAGCACAACACGGCGCTGATCCATTTATGATCATGATGCATGTTTCAAGACTTTTGAGGAATAGCAATATTGTATTGAAAGTACGTTTAGACCCTAAACTATACCTAGAGGGGGGGGGGGGTGAATAGGTACAATAAAAAATTTCAACTCAATGTATATGATACTGAAAAATAGAATCAAATTAACCAATAATCAATCACCTAAGTTCTGAGGTATAACAGCAAAAACTTACAAGGCCAAGCACATTTTTTCAGCAAATGAAAATAGCTAAATAATCACAATTTATAAACAATAGTAAAGTGGCAGCAACAAGATATGCTCAGTTACTATAACCTCAAACTAAGAGTGAATTCCAACAACTACACAATCAAGGGACAATATGATTTTCAGCAACAATATCACCACTACATATGCAAATTTTTCTTATCCTATAACACGCAACACTTACAGTAGAAATTTCAGCACACAGTATTTAAAGCAAGTTGTTCACAAAACTACTCAAGGATCAAGACTAAGGTAATTTAATCAACAACACAATCACCAAGATTCCAATTCATTCAACTCATAAAACCAAACCAAAAATCATGACTTAGATCAATTATCAAGATCAACCAACAGCAACCAATGTGCTTGTAAAACTCTCACGTCTGTAGCACTTTAGATCTGCAAAATGATAATCACATATGAGTTAATCAAAGACAAGATTTAAGATAAACAAGAATTAGAATCAACACCAGATTTTGTTGACGAAGTGAAAAATCACTTGAGGATATTTTCCCCAAGAGAAAAAAACACTCCGGGTGTGCGAAGGCCACACCATCGATCCACTATATGCTTGAAAACTTTACACAATGGTGATCAACATGAAAATCCTTTCATTTTCCAGATCCCCAATACTTCCGTAAAGCCTCCCAAGAAATCTCTCTTAGGACGGTGCCCAGCACCAATTTCTTTGACCAGCAACTCTGATCAGCAATAGTGGATGTCGACGAACTCGTCAACCCTTCGATTCTTCCTCAGAAAGCACTTGGCAGCAACCAGTCTTGATCAACTTCTCAAGATTCGTCTTCGCAAAGTCACGATCCAATCAACAACCGAGTGGGATCAAGAAACCCAACAATCTACGGTCTACACCACTCGAAACCTTCCACCAGAGGGAAGCAAATCAACTATCACAGCAAGATGCACTCAGATCTCGTTTTCATAGGTAGAGAGACAAAATCGGGATTTTTCGGTAGGTAGGTGTTCTTGAAGTTCTTTTCGTCAAGGTACGTAAAATCCTCTAGGTGAATACGTGAAATCTGTTTTCCCAGGTACTAGTCTGTTTTTGCTGAGGGTATCTTAGTAAAAACAGGTTAGATATTTGTTGGGCGTGTTTTCTGGAAGAGGTATACGTAGGCTGTGGAAACTCGCCAGGCTGACCCCAGGCTAACCCAGATAACTGACAAACTGCCTTACAGCTCAGCGTCCATTTCCAATTGTTCCAGAAGCCACCAGCACCTTCCAGCCACTTTCTATTCAGCTCCACGTCATTCCGGAATTAATCAAGTTGCTGCAACAAATCTAAATGATAAAATACATTATTAAAAGACTGTTTTGCCCATGAGAAAACTGCCAATTTACATAACACTTTCAATATATAATGCTGTCTTGCATGAAACTTTCGGCGAATTAAATGGAAATTTAAGTCAGAAGAGGCCGTTTTTCAATATGTGGGTCTCGGTAATGTTAGACGGTGAAACAAACCAATTATGTAGTTTTCTAGTTCGTCCACAGGATTCTTCGTGGGGGTCCATTAATTATTGCTGGACTCTACACAGCGTCCATCAAGTAATATACGCTTTTTCGGGTGAGCTTGGCCCATGCTAGTTCATCATGATCAGTGACGTAAATATTGCTTCCTCATAATTATACAATTCGATCTGAAGAGGCGTACGTCCACACTAGAAATTAAGTTCAATGGATTCCACACTAGAAAGTTTAATGGATTATATTTTTATTTCTCAAAGTGTATTTAACTTATATATAAAATATCTTTTTATGAGATCCAACTCACAAAGAACTCATACTTTTAATGTGAGATTTAGACAATTTATATTCTAACAGATCTCATGATAGATAGAATATCATATGATTTCCTTTGTTTGGCAGCCGAAAAAACTATGATATGAGAAAACAATCTAACACCAATTGGTGATCAGCAATCAAACCCAATATAGGTTATGGCCGTGGCGAATTCCTCCTTACTATATATATATATATATGAAAAAATCCATGTTTTTATTCCCCTTAAAGGAAAATTTTTCATTACCGAACATCATCTTAGAATTCAGAGACATCTTGGCCTGATGATGTGATTAAGATACACTCATTATGAGGATTGCGTATGTAAAATTGAAGATGTTTGGTTGTAAAAGTTTTGGGCTTCTAAAATTTTCACCCCAATAAAAGGACTCCACAAAATTTTTTTTCCCCATTAAATCATCAATTTTTATTATAAATAAATGTAAAAAATTCATTCAAATCATCTATTTTTTTCACTTTTTCACCAAGTCCAACCTTCCAAATTTTTTACAATCAAACAAATATAACTATTTTCTGCTCTCGTATTGCACCCATAACGGTGCTTGGAAAAATGATTGCCGAATTAGAAAAATGCATTGCCAATTCATCAAATTCCACTGCGGAGTTGGGAATGTCAATTAGTCGGTGTACTTATAAACATAGTTTAACGTTAACTTCTCGTCCATGTTAGTCACATCATGATCCAAAGGAGATACATTTCTACTAATGGGTTTAATACTATTTTAGTCAAAGAGGTCTAATAGCTATTGCGCCGAAGATACGAGAATATTCAAATGTGTTTCGCGTGCATGCCAACATATATATAATATTTCGTTGTCTCTTTCACCGAGCATGCTTTGTCCAAATGTGGTAACGAGTCTTTGCTTCGATTAAGGTTGGTGCTCTGGTCATTGGAAACCCGACACATGTTTACTTCGTTTGGTCATTCAAAGTTTTTCTTCCAGCTAATAACGCAGCACCAAAAAGCAAGAGCTAGCTACTCTGTTTACGAAGGAAGATAAATCTCTCCAGACTTTGAAGAGTTTGAATATTTAATTAGGCAGTGCACAATTGTCACGGACATTGGATTTGATATGCGATCGACCTTTTGACTCTTACGTTTTGCGGCGAGCAATATGGAAGAGTAGAACATCTAATAATCATCCAACTGAGAAAATGCTTCTTACGCGTCTTGATTTTGGGTGAAATTCTTGAACTTCTTTGACCTTCAAGGTCTTGTAAGTTGTAATGCTGCGCCTTTATCATCGGGTGTTTCACATTATAAGTCTGCTGGCCAGACAAGGGACAGTGAAGACTGAAGACTCTTCTCTCCTAGCTAGGCTCCCCGGGTACGTTCTAGCCGCCTTCTAGGTTGAGCCATGAAGGGTATGTGTGGGGAACAACAGTAAAGTCAACTAGTGTGGTATCCGAATGAGGGTATATCTTGCAGGGATAAATGTGAAATACATGCATGTGTTTGTAGAATAAAGCTCTCACTCGATTTTCCTTCGGGCGACGGCAAAGGCGGCCAAAATGTCTTAGGTAGCTCATAGATTTAATCCTATCTGGTTTTATACAGGTCAATAAATCAATAAATAAAACCACGTCAACGCAATTATTATTATTATTTTTTAAAATAGTAGATATTTAAAAGTAAAAAAAAAAATCTAAAATCTAAAATCTAAAATCTAAAATATAAATAACAAATTCATAAAATAAGAAAATTCTTGCTTTTGCCTACAGAGGGGCCGGGGCTGTCCCCCTCCCATGTTCGTGACACGGGGGAGGTTCCGTCTACGCGAGGCGGAGGAGATCCCTCATCTGGTGCGCAAGAAGGCCCCACCGGAGGTCGAGGGAGATCGGTAAAATGGCACTTTTTTTTTTTCCTTCACCCTTTTTTTAATTGATTTTAATAAACCTAAGAAATATTCTTATTTTTAATTAATTATTATATTCTTTCACAGTTTTGTTTATTTTTAATTTTAACTTCTTTACTTATAAATATTATCTTTAATATTTTGAATAAAATTAATTGATTATTCTTTTTATGTTTTACTGTTAAAGCCGAAAATATTTGATAATATTTGTTGCTTTCCTAGTATTTCCTCACATTTTCAATAAAAGCATTCTTATGAAAAAGAAAATATCTGTTTAATCAAGGGATAAATGCAAAATCTCTCTGTAGTATACACAAAAATCGAATTAGTCCTCGTGATAACAAAATTATAAAATTAATCATTCTGGTTCCTCTTTCGTTTGCCGTTGGTCCTTTATCATGAACTAATTTTATGCTTTTATTATCATTAGGACTAAGGGGGAGATCGAAGGTGAAAAAGGGGTGTTCTGTCCTTTAGAAATCCACATCCACTGAAGCAATAGAGGTAAGGGTGAGCTAGTTTACATTACATGGGATCGGTAATAAGGAATAGTCAAAGGCATGTAGGAGAAATAATGAGGAAAATGGAAAAAGAAATACATAAGTTGAATATACTGACCTAGCCGAGCCCTAGGATCCTTGAACGCCAGTCCTCAGTGGATTTAGAAAAACTCTTTTATACATTCCCAGGGAAAACCTTTGTTTTTGCATGGTCGGGGAAGATGTTTTTGAAAGCCTTTGTTTTGCATGGCCGGGAGAGATATTTTTAAAGGCCTTGCTTTTATATACCTGGGAAAGAATTGTTGTTCTTATAGACAAAGAAATTGTTTTGCATGCTCGAAAAAGACCTTTGTTTTAATACCGAGAAGAGTTTAATAAAGCATGCTCGGGGAGCCTTTTTGCTATTTACCCAGAAAGTTTTAATAAGCATGCTCGGGGAGCCTTTTATAAAACATACTCAGGAAGCCTTTTTGCTATCTACTCCGGAAGTTTTAATAAGCATGCTCAGGGAGCCTTTTATAAAACGTACCCGGGGAGCCTTTTTGCTCTCTACCCGGGAAGTTTTAATAAGCATGCTCGGGGAGCCTTTTATAAAACGTACCCGGAGAGCCTTTTTGCTATTTACTCGGGAAGTTTTAATAAACATGCTTGGGAAGTCTCTTTTTTTATGATGCCCGAGAAGTTTTTAAATGAAAATGCCCGGGAGGATTTTTTTTTTTAAACTAGTCAAGAGCCCTAAAATCATTTCTTTTAAATACAGCAAGTCCTTATTGGGTTTAGCAATAAATAAAAATAACTTAATTGTATAAGTTGTTGGACTTGCCTATTAACAGCATGTGGTACGTGTTAGGTTGACCGAGTATAATGCATGAATATCATGAAATGAACACTTAGGCCTTTCTACGGAAGCTTAGACCTGGTCACTTATGGATTAAGAAAAGTTACTATGAATTTAGGTTGCTTTATTTTATATGCATTTTATATGACAATTGGTCCATGAAATCTATTGCTCATTTTGAGTTAAGTGATTTTTAATAAAGCATATGATACATGTTGCATCATCTTGTCATGAGTCATGTCATGGGTGTGGGAAATCTAATAACGAAATGACAGAAATGGAAATGAAACTCATACCCAGAGGTGGTCCTGATGACAGGGTGACGGTACCGATCACAGTAGGATAGTGCAAGCCGCCACTAAAAGGATAGTGGTTGGTATCCCTGGCGTGAAACAATATACGCTTGACAGGGTCCTGGTGCCGGGGCACGGGATAGTCCCAGAGGAGAGGAGGGTCGCACAACCCTGACTCTAGGGGTTAAACAGAGCGATGAAAGGACACCTCGACAGACAGAAAGAGAAAGAATAAAGAAAGTACAGTGACCGGGAAACAGATGCATCATTCCTGCATTGCATCATTTTCCTGTTTAGTGTTATCGATGCTTATTTATTGTTTACAGGCTACCTTAATTATTCATACTTATCTGTTTTGCATGACATATTCCCTTTTTCCCTTACTGAGTCAATAGGACTCACCCTTTTATGTTTGTTTGTGTTTGCCTTTTTATGGTTAAGCAAGATGTTGGATTATTTCAAGACCGAAGAGATTCTAGATGCAGGGTCTGTTTTCTATCCCTTTTTGTTGTTTCCTTTATTTTCTTTCGATGGCAATGTTTCAAAACTACTTTTTAAACCCTTGGAAACGTGGTTGTATAAGCTAGGTGGACTGTAGGAAGCTCACAGTGTTCTATATCTTAGGCCTATTTATTTTAATCCTCCCGAAGGACCCTCTTTTGTACTAAACAATGTTCTTTATAATAAAATGATGCATTTCTTCATGTTGTTTCAATTTCACATTTTTATCAAATTCCTTCAATTTCGTATTAATCTTTTTATTATGAATAATTTACTATCCAAGTCATTATTAAAAGTTTTTCCTAATTAGAGTGGAATTTATTCTGATTTAATATTTTGTTACGATTTCACCTCTTTCGTTTAAGCTTTTAAATCGATTTTTGATCTTCTAATTTTAATGACTCTTCTTTTAACTAAGAACTGTTTTAAAATAAGACTTCCACTAAGTAAATTCGAGGGCATTTAAGCGATCCTAAGAGATGTTATCGTGCGGTAATCCCCGAACTTTGTGCATGCGATTACTATACGCGAGCCGAGGGGGTAAGTATCAGCACGGGGCATGACAATTTGTTTGCATCTTCCCACTAACCGCACCTATATCTCCTGCCATGTGGCTTTTGCTGAACAATATTTTCCTTTCAAAAATTTATTTGTGTCCCACTCTAACACTTTTTCCCCCCACCATAATTAGCCCTTTTACCGAATGGCATGACACATCTTCTATTCAAATTCAAAATGAAAGCAATATTAGGGAACTAAATTCTCAGGTAGAACTCTCTGTTCCACCTATTCTTCCTCTTACTGAGCTTGTGCAAGAACCTTCCAACCCTGTGGTACCTCTTTCAACAGACCAATCTCTTCATGATCCCACTCCACATATTGATCCTATCCCTCCACAAGTTCCTGTCCATTCCATGACTACCAGAAGCAAATCAGGTATAATCAAACTCAATCCTAAGTACGCCAATCTTCATTGCCTCCATCCGATTCCTCAAGAACCAAAAACAGTAAAGACAGCTTTACAACATGAGGGATGGATGCAAGCCATGCATGAAGAATTGGATGCGCTTAGGAAAAATAAAACATGGACCTTAGTTCCTCGAGAGTCTCATATGCATGTTACAGGAAACAAATGGGTTTTTAAAACAAAATTAAATGCTGATGGTTCCCTTCAACGATTGAAAGCGCGTCTCGTTGCTAAAGGTTTTAATCAAGTTGATGGTGTCGATTATCATGAAATTTTTTCCCCAGTTATTAAACAAGGCACCATTCGTGTTGTTCTTTCTATCGCTCTTGCACAAAATTAGACTATTCGGCAATTAGATGTCAAAAATGCTTTTCTCCATGGTTTTTTTTTACCTGAAACAGTTTTTATGGACCAACCCAATGGACTTTCTAATCCCAAGTTTCCTAATCATATATGCAAACTTAACAAGGCTCTCTATGGACTCAAACAAGCTCATCGAGCTTGGTTTTCTCGATTTAGTACCTATCTCAAACATTTTTGCTTCAAATGTAGCTTGGCTGATCCCTCTTTATTTATCTATAACAATAACTCTGATATGTTTATTTTACTCCTATACGTGGATGATATTATACTGATAGGATCCAACCAAGCTCTCATCACTACCTTCATCCATTCCTTGCACAAGGAATTTGACATGAAGGATCTTGGTTATCTCCATTATTTTCTAGGTGTGCAGGTAACCAAGAACATGAATTGTCTCCATCTCTCTCAAACCAAATATGCTCTTGATGTGATCAAGCGTGCTAATATGGAAGGATGTAAACCCACAAAGACACCTATGTCTACCAAGAAAAATGTGCACCCGGATGACACTCCCTACTCTAACGCCACCCATTATCGCAGCATTGTTGGGGCTTTACAATATTTGACATTTACTCGTCCTGATATGGTATTGTGTCAATTATGTTTCCCAATTTATGCACTCTCCTACTAATGAGCATTTTCAGCTTGTGAAGCGTATCCTTAGGTACATCCATGGCACTGCTGATCTCGGTATTCAACTTTACTCAACAAATTCCATGCGGTTATTTGCCTTTACCGATGCCGATTGGGGTGGTTGCACTACTACACGTCGATCCACCTCCGGCTACTACACTTTCTTAGGTTGCAATATCATTTCCTGGTCTGCAAAAAAACAACATACTGTGTCCCGGTCCAGCACTGAGTCTGAGTATCATGCTATTTCCAATGCCACTGTAGAATTAACTTGGTTAACGTATCTTCTACGTGATCTGAATGTGCCACTCTCTGCTAAACCAACTCTCTTTTGTGACAACAATAGCGTGTTTCACTTATCTAAAAACCCAGTGTACCATGCGAGAAGTAAGCATATGGAATTAGATGTGCATTTTGTTCATGAGAAGGTCCTCAATGGTGATTTGGTTACTCGGTTTACATCTTTTCAACAGATATATTTACGAAAGCCTTATCACACCCTCAGTTTGAATTTTTGCGCACCAAACTCAATCTGGTTCCCCAGATTCGTTTGAGGGGGGATAAAAGGAAACAAATCTCATTGATTGAGGAGTCAAAGGAGTCAGCTTGATAAGGCAACACCTATCTACCATGACAGCTACTCTATGCAACGGTCAAGACAAATCACAAAAGGAAAGCTTTAAAGTTCAATGTTCGGAAATAGCAAGCTGCCATCTTACAATTTGTACTATTGCCTTTTTTATCTCTAGTCAATCTCTATTTAAAACCTATCAATAACACACTCCTTACGGAGGGAATTTTATTCATCATCTTTCTTCTTTCCTTCTTTATTGATCACACTTAGGAGCAAAGCAAGCAGTACAAGGCATCTTATCAGGATGATATGCAACACATGCATCCCCCAAAGATTTAGTTCAGGATCTCATCACACTCGTGTTGAGTCAGTAAGCATCCACATATAGGATAAGGGTAAAGAAATAGATTGGCTTAATAGTGAAAAAGCAGTTTATTGATACTCCTAGATTCAATCAGATTTATTAAGTTGGTTGAATCATTACAACATAAGCATTTGACAAATGTTTTATGAGCAGTAAAGAACGAAGATTAGAAGATAGCTTCCTGCATTGGCGAGAAGGAAAGAAGCCTTATCTGCTCGTGGTCTCTGGGGCCTGTGCCTATACATATCCAACTTGGAATATTTGTCCAATGAGTTCAGTTCATTGCTTGAGTCGACAAACTTTCTAATCTTGTCAAATAGTAACCATCTATTCTAGTGGGATCAAAATTGGAACTTCTTATGTTATTGTTGTGTTAACTTTGGCTGGGACCACCTTGTCCTACTTGGCTGTCAAGGATCCTTTTTATTCTTTCTTGTATGAATGATAGGTTTAATTTCTGGAATGTAAGGAGACTTAATCCGCTCATAGGCCAAGGTGTAATATTATGAAGGCGAGGTCTAGGGCCTCTAAGCCTTTTTGAGATTGTGGGAAGCATTTTCATCGGAAAGCGCTTAACAAAATGTGAAAATTAGATATACATAACACCTTTTCTTTTACTAGCATTGGCAAATTTCAGTTTGCAGCTGCTACAGTAATATTGTGTGTATACTGCAAATTATAAGGTGTCAGTGATCTTCCGAGCCCCGAGGGGACTCTTTCATTTTCTTAAGCATATCAGCTATGCTTTTGACATGCATTTTTGTAATTCCCAAAAAGTTAAAACTCAATATCCGTGGAAGTTCTATTAGAAGTAGTATTGTTTTGATAAAACCTTTGTTTACTGTAGGTGAATGATCCACCTGTAAGGAATTCACAAGAAGCTTTCATGATGGAGATGCGTGCAGCTAGAATGGTAGGACTAGCTGCTTCTCGCTCACTTGCACTGTTGGAATTTCTTGCAAAATTAATGCTCTGGATTGAGGAGAAAAGTTAGGAATTGTTAATGTACTTGATTTGGTCTGAATGTTTGCACGTTCGTTTATAGGTTTAAGCAGTCGACTCTCTCTTCAAGTTAGTGTTAGAGCTTAATCAGACAGCAATCTTCTTAGGATTTGCATCCCTTAATGACCGTGCAGAGCAAAGAACAGTTGAGTTTAATAACCAGGCGGAGAAGACAGAGTGCATGTTGGCTAGAGTTGGAGAGGAGGCAGCTGCCATCTGAAGGAACTCGAGTCACATTATTATTCTTCTGCAGAGAGTAGAAGCCAAACCCAGTAGAATGAATGAAAGGAAACCGCTTGCCGAAAAATAGAGATTGTGGAAGGTTGGTTCGAGGACTGAAAATTGGGGATTTGCAATGAAAAGTTGTTGATCGGTTCTTTGTGGGCTCCTCCCCACTCTTTTCTTAATTTAGTCCTTGTGTTGGGGCCTGTGGGACCAGTTTCGCCTTGATTTATCTCGGATCAGCTGTAAATTCTAATATTGTTCTATCCCATCATTTTTTTTTGGGTAAGTGGTAAGTAATATTGTTACATCCCATCATTAATTTCTTCTGATTGAACTTTTTGTTATATTCTGATCAGTCATTACTCCCATCTGCAATTAAATTTTTTTCGAGTATTTTCATTTCAAATTTTTCGGTCTCGAA
Organism: Morella rubra; assembly: GCA_003952965.2. Classification (NCBI taxonomy): domain Eukaryota; kingdom Viridiplantae; phylum Streptophyta; class Magnoliopsida; order Fagales; family Myricaceae; genus Morella; species Morella rubra. The sequence goes on from CM025854.1 coordinate 20,368,258, forward strand.
TCTCACCATTGTTACTGGGCGGCCTAGAGCGAGTCCAGTTATTATTATAAGCGCTAATGGTTATAAGCCTCATAAGAAGTGGTCAGGATTCATTTTTAAACAATCTGATAATGAGGAGACATGCCACGTCATTAAATGAGCTTAACCAATTGAAAACGTGACCAAGACCTGATTCCAGCTCCAGACCCGCGGTAGAGCATCAAATTGTTTAAAAATGAATCCTAATCACTGCTTATGAGGCTTATAACCATTAGCGCTTATGATAATAATTGGACTCGCCTAGAGCTTCGGCCGGTCTGAAGGAACAATTTGTGGGCCTTAACCTTTGTCGGACCTCATTGAAAATCCTAAACATGATGCAACCGAGACCCAAAAAGCAAGGTGATGGGACAATTAATTAGCTGACCATGGATGAGAGTTAAGAGTTATTGGCAACGGGATCATAGTGGATTTCTGGTTTTGGATTATTGTATATTTGTAGTCGCGGTAGGGATCTTGATGGTTTTCTTTGGTTGAGGTTAATAGAGCTAGAATTCAAAGAATATTTCCTCTCATGTATATTATGTTGTGCATTGTACACATTATATAGAATACGTCCAATGCTGAGAATCTCGGTAACAAAAAGAATAACAAACTAATAGAATGATATTCTAGAATAATCTGAAGAAATATATTGTGACGTGGAGCTTGTGATAGTCAATGCTGAGCTGGTGGTTATATGGGCAGTTGGAGGTGATGTGTTGACATCCTCTTCGAGTCCAGCGGCGATGGGAGCAAGGTGAGACTCAATTGAAGTCGATGAAAGCGATCTTCAATGATGGGCTTTGTAAACACATCAGCAAGCTTATCCTTGCTAGAGATGAAGGCAACATAGATGGTCTTGGCTGCCACATGGTCACGTACAAAATGGAAATCGATTTCCACATGCTTTATACGAGAGTGAAAAACTGGATTGGCAGAAAAGTAGGTAGCATCGAGATTGTCACACCAAAGAGTGGGAGCCTTGAGCAGAAAAATATGAAGCTCTCGAAGAAGAGTCTGGATCCAAAGTAGTTCAGCAGTGGTGTTCGCCAAAGATTTTTACTTGGCTTCTATGCTTGAACGAGCAACAATCTGCTGCTTTTGTGAGGACCAACAGATGAGGTTGGGATCGAAAAATAAGCAGAACTCACCAGTGGAACGCTTGTCGTTAGGGCAACCTGCCTAGTCCGCATCTGTATAAGCACTAAGGGTAGAGACAGGAGACTTAGTGAGATGAAGACCAAAGGATGCTGTAGGTTTGTGATACCGGAGAATTCGCTTAACAGCTTGCTAATGGGAGTCCCACAAAGAGTGCATGAATTGGCAGGCTTTGTTAACAACAAACGACACATCTGGACGAGTAAAGGACAGATACTGAAGGCTGTCCACAGTGCTTGGGTAAAGTGTAGGATCATCAAACAGGGGACCATCATGGGTGAACAGGCTGAGAGAAGCAGCCATCGGGGAAGAAACAAGCTTGGCAAGGTGCATGTTGGTCTTTTGAAGGAGGTCAATGATGTACTTCTGCTAAGATAAACACATACCAGAAGAAGTGCGACGAACCTTCACCCCTAAGAAGTATTGAAGAGCACCAAGATCTTTTATCGGGAAAGCATGACCCAACCGAGTGATGAAGTGCTGCACTAGAGTGGGAGATGAACCTGTAATGATGCAATCATCGACATACACCAAGAGATAAACAAGGTGGGAACCATCGGGGTAAATAAATAAGCTTGTGTCAGCCTTGGAGGAAGTAAATCCAAGCTCAAGCAAGAGGGAGCTCAGCTGAGAGAACCAAGCCCGTGAAGCTTGCTTGAGGCCATAGAGGGCCTTGTGCAACTGACAAACATGCTGAGGAAATTCGGGATGAACAAAGGCAGGTGGTTGCTGCATGTACACCACCTCTTAGAGTTCACCATGAAGAAAGGCGTTTTGTATGTCGAGTTGCTTGCAAGACCAACCAAAAGAGACAGCAATAGCATGCACAAGGCGAGCGGTAGTGGTCTTAACCATTGGGTTGAAGGTACCACTCCAAAGTATCGTCAGCAAGATGCTTGGTGTGAAAAATCCAACAACAACCAACCAGATTTTGAGCAGAGTTTGAAGGAACCAGAGTCCAAGTTTTATTGAACATAAGTGTCTAGAATTCAACTTCCATAACATGCCTCCACTCAGGAAAACAGATGGCTTCAGTAACACAGTTGGGTTCATCAAGAATAGAAGTAAGAGTTGTCTGGTGAGCACGAGGAGGAGGCCAGCTCATAGTGCCATCACAAAATTGACTGGGGCGAAGAAAATTTGTTTGAGACCGAGCGGTCATAGAACGACGAGGAGGCAGCGGCTAGGTACCTCAGGAGGGGCAAAAGCAGAAGCCACAGGAGAAGATAAGGACAGGGTTGAAACAACACTCGGTGCAGACACAACAGGTGTATGTAAGTCTTGCAGAGGAGGCATGACAACAAGGTCAGGTCCGAAGGAGGTAATAGGGGTAGCTATATCTGGTGAGGTGGCAGGAGAAGGCAGAGGAAATGGTAGAGGTGTAAGTGTAGGAGAAAAGGTGGACGGTTGTAAGGGAGACACGTGAGTTAAAAAAGGAAAAGAAGATTCGTTGAAAACAACATCATTTGGTTTAGATCTCAAAACAGTTTTTTGTGTTTGTGTTGTTTTGGAAGTAGTGTAGATTCTCTTGGGATTAGTAAAAAGTGTGTTAAATGTTGTTAGAATTTGTAAAAAGTTATTGAGATTGGTGAAAAGGTATTGAAATTGATGAAAAAGTGATTGTGAGAAGTTTTTAAAAATATTTTGAAAACCATCCAAACATAGCCATAGATGTCCATGGATAAATGGAGACAACGATACCCTTCGTGGTCAGGGCTATAGCCCAGAAAAATACAGAGAGCTGAACGGTAGTCCAACTTGTGTTTGTTAAAAGGTCGAAGGTTAGGCCTGTAGGCCGAACCAAACACTCGAAGGAAGGAATAATCAGGAGCCTTGGGAAAAAGGCATTCGAATGGAGATTTGCCACTTAGAGTGAGACTAGGGAGACGGTTAATGAGGTATACAGCAGTGCTCAATGCCTCAGGCCAATAAAGTTTTAGAACAGAGGCATGGGCAAGAAGAGCAAGACCTGTCTCAACCACATGCCTATGTTTTCGCTCAACAGAATCCATTTGTTGATGGGCATACGGGCAGGAGAGACGATGCTGAATTCCATGGTCGAGAAACAATTGTTTCAAGGCTTGAAATTCACCACCACCATTAGATTAAAATTTTTTAATGGTAGAATTAAATTGACGTTCAACAAATTGATGAAAAGCTATAAACACAGATTTAAGATCAGATTTGCGAATAAGAGGGAACAGCCAAGTGAATCGACTAAAATTGCCCACAAATGAAACATAATACTTGAAACTGTGTTTAGAAGATACATGGGAAGGCCCCTAAACATCAGCAAAAATTAAATCTAGAGGAGTAGTAGAACGAGTAATAGTGGGCGAATAAGAGAGACGATGTGTCTTGGCTTGAGCACAGGTGGAGCAGACAGGAGGAGGAGCGTCACGATGAGCTAGAAGCTGCTGAGAGGAGAGGATATGACGGACAACACGAAAGGCAGGATGACCAAAGCGAGCATGCCAATCAGTGAGAGAGGTGAGATGAGCTTGAGCTGATTCCAAAGGAGGAAACATGTACAGACCATCACGTGTGCTGCCTTGGAGAAGAGTTGTCCCCATGACGACATCCTTCACAAAAAAAGAATGTGAGTGAAACTGAAAAATAACATTGTTGTCTTCACAGAACTGGCGGACAGACACTAGGATTTTAGTAATGGAAGGGACGTGTAAAAGACGATGAAGAAGAAACTGACACTTAGAAGGAGTAAAAAGAGAGGACCCAATATGATGAATAGGAAGGGTTGTACCATCTCCCACACGTAGTTGCCCATCTCTCGTGTAGTCATGAGCAGTGGCGGATGCAGGGGGGGCGGCCCTGGGCGGCCGCCCCCCATTGGACAGGCAAAAAAAAAAATTTACACGTAAATTTTATTTTATTTTATTTTTTTTTTAAAAAAAAAAAATTTTCTCTTAGAAGTCGCCTCCCTTCACGTGGGGTCCTGCCTCCGCCACTGGTCATGAGGTTGTATGTTGAGGTGAGATGATTGGTTGCAGCTGTGTCAGGGCACCAAGCGGCATCTGGAGAGGAGCCAGAGGAGTTGTAATAAGCCATGTGAGTTTGAAGGTCCTGTTGGAACGCTTGATTAAAGCAGTTATAGTAGGCCAGTGCAGCGTGGCTTATTTTGAAACAAACTTGGCACACGAGTCTTGATGTCAGGACAACTAGAGGGACCACATCGACCACGGTTACGATTACCACCCCCTCGGTTGTTGAAATAACGACCACCACCGCGGTTTCCACCAACACGGTTGTTAGAAGAGGATGTCTTGGTAGAGACATTTGCAGAAATTTCCATAGAAGATAGTAGGGAGGCAGAGTGATGTTTGAGACGCGATTCATGACATAAAAGATGCCCATAAATCTGCTCAAGAGACAGAAGTTCCAGATGGGTGGTAACAGAGGTAACGAATGAGTCATAATCAGGACCAAGTCCGGCAAGGAGGCATGTAACCAGTTCAGCAGAGCTGAGAGCTTTCCCAGCAGCAGCAAGCGTATCACTCAGCTGTTTCAGCTTGCAGAAGTAGACAGTGGCTGAATCAGATCCCTTCTTGAGGGTAGCCAATTGATACTGGAGTTGAATAAGTCGAGCCTGCGATTGTGACTGAAAAAGAGCCTCCAGAGAGGTCCAAACCTCACGAGCTGTGGAATAACCAACAACTTGAGCGATGAGTGGCTCAGATAAGGAGGAAATCAAAGCGCAGAGGACCATCTGGTCCTGTTAAAGCCAAATAGCATATTCGGGGTTGGGAGTGGTGGAAGAAGGAAGAAAAACTGCAGGAGCTAGAGAAGACCCATCCATAAAATGGAAAAGATGTTGACCCCGCAGATACGGTGTGAGCTGAGCACGCCAAAGAAGGTAGTTGTCATCGGATAATTTTAGAGTCACAAGACGAGGGAGAGAGGTAAGAGGAGGAGAGGTGTTTGTTGCAGGTGAGGCCAATTTGTTCACAGGTGTTTCAGGATCTGCCATTGAAGAAGACGAAGGTCACAATGGCTCTGATACCATAATAAAGCTAGAATTTAAAGAATATTTCCTCTCGTGTATATTATGCTGTGAACTGTACGCATTATATAAAATACATCCAATGCCGAGAATCTCGGTAACAGAAAGAATAACAAACTAACAAAATGATATTCTAGAATCTGAAGAAATCTATTGTGACGTGGAGCTTGTGATAGTCGGTGCTGAGCTGGTGGTTATATATATATGGGCAGCTGGTGGTGATATGTTTTTGAGGTTAGCTTTTTGGTTTGTTGGTGATGAGGCTTTGCGTTGATTTCCAATGTAAAGACAAACACTAGAAAATGTTTCCTATATCATTTTCAAGCTTGTCAACTAGACCGTTGGAAAAGTAATAAAGTTATCGGATAATAAATTCATATCCACACAAATGAAAATGACATCATGCGTGCACACCAACTAACCACAAAATCAGTGACAGTATGTCAAAGCTTACATGACCTCCAAACAAGCAAAATTCATCTTTCCTTTTCCTTTTCCTTTTTCTTTTTATAATTTATTAAAACAGTTAATTAATCAATGGTACTGCAATTAATCCATGGTCTCTTGTAAAAGAAAATCTAACAAAACATATTCATTACACACAATAAGAGTTTTGATTGCTGATGTGAATCTTTTTCTTATCGTGTATTTTCTTCTTATAAACTCGAATTAATAAGTAACTTGGTATTCCTGAGTCATTAGTGGGGCACAAAAGCCCAATTGCCTAATGCTCGCCAAACTATAGGGGCTCCCAAATCCCAACAGAAAAGAGTTTCCAACTCCGGAATGCGAGGAAGATGGATTTGTTGTGTTTGATAGCCATGAAGCTTGCTTTTTTCTTAGTAGTTTTTTTATTCATCAATACCATTTATCCTTGCGTATTTCATATAGATCCACACACTCAAATACTCAATTTTTTCTTTGTATCCCTAACTCGGAACATTTGAATCCCAAAGGAAAGGAGTAACAGTTTTGAGGTGCTGAGAAAAGAAGAGAAAAAAAAAGAGACAACTGAGTTTTGCCGCACGAATTACAGAGAAAATGTCGTTTTCCAGTTTCATTTCGGGACAGTGACACGTTAAGTAGAACAAACAACTAAGTAGATGTGGAGGAATTCAAGAATAAGAAAAGAGGGAGGGAGCCTGCAAACTCCAACCGTTGGGAACCATTATAGGCGTCTGGTTGTAGTAAACTACGCAGGGGCTTTCGTGGTTGTGCACTCCCTCATAGGTGGTTATAACATAGCTTGGGTCGTCTCTGTCCCTCTCGACCCTCTTCTTCACGCAGCATCCTCCACTTGAACATTTATAGTAGTTCCTATAGTCCAAAAGATATTTAAGTTAGAATTTTCTATCACAAGAAAAAGGAAAAAAAAAATGAAAATCTAGCTCAACCAGATCAAGTACCATGGTCCATGCGCATACGACAGAATGATCACAGATTAATACCAAAGTCAGGAAAAGGTAAATTTAATTTCAAAATCCAGAAGTATATGTCTATATATATATATATATATAGTATAGTTTTCATATCACGTCAAGCTCAACGGATCAGCAATCCAATTCCTAAAGGGAAATGTTTGATCAAAGCCTTCTACATGGGGTCGAATTATAGAGTCTGTCTGTTCAATTTGAGAACACAGGCTTGAGTACATTCCACAAAGTTTCTCCTTTTGGAACCATGCAAACGCCAATATCTCCTTCTCCACTGATTTCTCGAGTGCCCTCTGGCTGCTAATCTAACTGAAAAAGCTAAAGTATCTAGACCCCAAGCGTGACGATTCACATGCAAGCAATAAACGACTGATCTATAATATGATAATCATAATTGATGGGGAATGATTTTCCGGCCCCAAAAAAGGTTGCTGAGGCCCAATAAGGAAAGCAAAGCCCAAGCCGAAGGAAAAAGAAATTAAGGCCCACCCTAATACAAATAAAATTCTCATCGACTGAGGAGTAAACCATGTGAGAAAGCTCGACAGACTTCATAAATGAGAATTGTGGCGGAATCAGGATTGAATTTGAAGAGGGACAAACTCCTAAGGCGAAATAACAACAAATTTTTTTCCTAATTAATACAAAAAAGTGTCTTAGAGTTAAAATATCGAAAATTAAGGAGTAAAAACATTAAAAATATTGAACTATATTGTAATTAACTATATGTTTAGGCTAAAATTCATAATAAACTATAAACTCGATTGATATTTTCTACCCCTAATCAACAGAGATTAAGCTTTTTGTATTTTGCATGAAATGTAATGCAAATTGCAAACCTAGTACCAACTGCAAAAGGAAGGTTTATGCAACTTTTACAATTTTAGTTAGAGAACTACATGTCACTTTTATGTCATCATGAAATCTCTTTATCAGTTTCAACAACACTTATTTCAATTTCAATTTCAAATTTAAAACCTAAATACTAATCACAATTTTAACAGCACAACACTGTAAATTCTAATCTAAATTTCAACAACATAGTATTCAATTTCAAATTCAAATTCACAACTTAAATACTAATCACAATTTCAACAGCACAATACTGTAAATCTTAATCCAAATTTTAACAACATTGATATATCATGGGGAGGTAAACGTGATTCGCCAATAATCAAGCCCCAAATAAAGTTAATGGCCGAAATTCTATGAGGCAAGACATCAAACGTTTGTCGTACATAGCCAGCGGCTCAAGTTAAAATCAAAACATGCCTTGTGCCTTGATTCTTGTTTGGACTCACGGTGACTTTGCTTGTTAGATTAGTAAAATGCATGGAGGCAAATCGTACTGTTGTTTTCAATCGATTTTTTTTTAAAAATTTTTTTTCAGAATATGGAAGGAATTTTGGCTCGATTATGGTTGTCATCAAATCGATGAACGGTGAAGCCATTTCCACCAAGTTGAGAGGAGAGGGAGGAGCTGGGAGAAAGAGGTGGAAAGGTCAAAAGGGGGATCGTGTGTGCTAGAGGAGAGAGATGAAAGGAGATTAAAAAAAAAAAATTAAACAGAGGGTGAAGCGTTGTTTCACCCTCTATTAATTTTTTTTTTTAAAGGATGGGCTGATTAATGGGCTGGGCTGCTTGGGCCTAGGGGGTGAGCTGAGGCATCTGGGTAGGCAAGGGGGCGGGCTGAGTTTAAAGTGGGCCAAGGGGGACGGGCTTGGTAAAAAAAAAATTAATTAGGTGTAAAAATTTTTTTGAGGGGAGCCAATCGGGGCAGTGGTGTTCGCCCCCTTGCCTCCGCCTGTGAATGAGGATCACATCAAGTATAAAAATTAAAGCCTAAGGAGAGTTAATTATTTGATTCCCTGACAAAGTTGATGCTTGGAAGAATAAAATCTGGCCATTAAATGTGCAAACAGAAACCGCCTTCCCTAAAGCTAATGGGAAGAAGAAAGGGTAAAAGAGGAATAACATATCAAGGCCCAGTACGACTCAGCCTAGAAAGGAAGATGGAATGATATAGAAAGAAGGACAAAAGCCAGAGCAGGTATGTGACAAAAGGACTCATATTTTTCTTCATTTTCATTATAAGAAAAGAGTAAAAAAGAGAGATAAGGAGAAGGGGCAATGTTGACTGACAATGGCAAGGGAGAACTCCCTCTACGGGGAGAACTTTGACTTATAGTGTGTTACTTTGCTTGCAGGAGGAACAAAGGAGACCTTGGACCTTTTCATCCCTCCCAAGTGCTGGACTTCAAATCTAGTTCCCTTGAGCTATTGGCCCAGTAGATGATGTGATGGACCGGTTTAAAATGACTCTATCAATAATCAATAAGCCTCGACCATTACAAACACATATCTTCTTACAGTAATAATAGAAGAAGGTTGAGCCGATATATTAAGGATCAAGCGCTACCATTGAGTCAAAAGCTTAAGCTATTAGCTAAAACGCAATCTTATTTTTTTATAGTAGTGTAGAACTAAGCGATAGGTGGGCATGAGATACTGCACCACGTGGGTGCCGCAGGTGGAGCTAGCAAGTCAACCGGTCTTTCACGAATATAAGGGTTATTGTTGGCCCCCATAAAGCCAACAATATATACTATGGCGGATTTAAACCAACTTATGTCATTACTTTAATCACTTTTATTTAAAAAACATTGAATGCCAGTGTTATTTGGTGTTTTAATATTATTAGAAGTTGTTCAAACTTGGATTTTAGATCTATATATATAAATTTAGAACCATGATTTTTAATATTCCAGCTCCAATTGCTTGGTAGAAGAAAGATATATATAACAAGCATTAAATGCTAGACCCCTACTATTTACACCCACATATAAGAGTAAATGTTATAGAAACCCATATGTTAGCTCTTCTTAGCTCTTAAATATTCAGTTAGAGAGCCTTGATATCATGTCCGAATTTTTATGGATCATATCTTGAGCGTAACATGGGTGGATTAATTGTGAAGATATTGAATAGAAGACTCCAAATGAACCTTTGATTATTTAATTTTAAGAGTCTGTAGTTATATATCCTGGACTACTCCTTTGTTGTGGTAGGGGGCTAAATCCTAAAGAAACTAGATTTAAGAGGAGGAGGAGAAACATCGATTCCTAAAGGAGGAAAGCTGGATAAATATATAAGCTCTCGGGTGCAAGTTTGTATAGAGGAATGTGAAGTTAATAACTCAAGGGAAACCTGTTTCAATTAAAGAACTTGGCTGTAGAAACATAAAAATATCATTACATCTTCGATAGAGAGGAATTCAAATATATGATAATATAGGAATAGAAGATTTTTCAGAATATTCTATATATATATATTATATGACACTCTAAATTCAGTTAATAAGTGCTCAATATTTTTAAAGATTAAGCAAAATTGTCTCGATTACATCATGAGCTTAATTACTGCTTACATGAATATCTAATTGAAGTTTTCACAAATTAAGCTATTAGATATCAAAGAACTAATTTTCGCCTTGCATGTTGAGCATCCTTACTGCAGCTTAATGATCCTGCACATACAAAAATCCTTCGAAGATACGTACGTACGACAACATGCATTCTAATTCATGACTAGCTAACTGAAGACTATATATACTCCATATACCACGCCCACCTCAAACAATATAGCCGGCCGGCTGCCAACAATATATAAGTGCGTGCGCGGCCAGACACTAACAGACCCATCAATACACCACAATTTCATTTGCTTCCTTCACAATTAGGACCACTCCATGCTCATACTATAAGCTCCAGCCACACATATATACTTTAGGGTCAGTGCCTTTATAACACCAAGCATATCATTATCTATTGACGTTTGGGTCATATTTTATGAAACGAAAAACGATCTGTTAGGGTGTGTGGAATTTACACATCAAACAAAACGAAAAGCTTATAAGGAGCTGATCAGCAAGCTAGGACACCTTCCTCGGGTGTCACCATTAATCCATTAGCCACACATGATATTTTTACTAGTTTGTTTGCTTAATTACCGACTTTGAAGCTTCTCTTTAATTTGCTTCAAGAATCAGCAGTCGACTAGTTCCGAAAACCGCGGGAGCTTCGTTGCTTCTTAATTTCTGATCTATCGACGTTGTAGTGCGAGTTACTGTTTGTCCAGTCCCCTTTAAGTAAATCGATAGTTTTTGCTTGCCTTATCTTTCTCTCAGTACACAAACATACACGCATCGGTATAACGGAGAAATTTTTCCATGATCAGTGATTCAGTACTTCATGAAGAAGCAGAAGACGACGAAGAAGAAGAAGGTGAAGAAGGAGGAGGAGAAGCAGGAGAAGAAGAAGAAGAAAGTACAAACTAAAGTAATCACTGAGACATGCTTCTGTGGTTATTTAATTAGCTCCTAGTGAGTCTAAGAGTGGAGTACTGATCTCTGGAGTCCATAACGAGAACCAAAACCGTACGATACATAACAACTGGGTATTATGATTAAGAAGCAGTATTCTTAAGAGTTGAATAATCCAAGAAGTATCTTTCGATTTTCCAGATTCTTGATCACTTATTAACAGGTAAGTAAAGGAGAAACCTATGAGAAAGATGATGCCAAGTTGAGCGGTTCCCACTGAGCAACAAATGGGATGACTCGAAGATTGGTTCTCCGATCAGAGTTGATCATCGACGTGGGGGGAGGAGAGAGAGGGAAAGAAAATAGAAAGTCAAGAGACAGCCCCCGAGATTCTGTATAGTACACCTAACACGGCCAAAAATTGACACATCCAGTAACCTGGGGTCACCATTGAAACCATTGAAAAACAATGGGATCCACGAGTTCTAACTCCAATATGCTATCAACAGATGCGTACAGACACAGCTCTATATGATTGGTGAAAGCTCTCTCCATACCAAACTCCGTTTTCTAAGAAAAGCTCTGTATATTATGCATTAACCGAGGACGCGCCCAATTCTTTCACAATCTTGAGCAATATAATAAGAAATCTCTCTAGAAAGGCACTAATTATCAAGGTTTCAAATGATCTAAAAGGTAGTTTACTTACCTGGGATTGGGGCTATTTTTTACGGCTTTTTTGCCGTACTTTCTCCACTTGAAGCCATCATCCATGACCTCCAGCTCCGATTTCGTCCTAAATGCAACCTTAAGACCAGGATCAATCTTATTTTTCTTGACCCCAGTATTTCTGCATCTTCTACAAAAAAGCCAAACAGAGAGCAATTATTCCTTCCGTTGGACATAAGAGTGACAAGTAGTACTCAATTTCGATCTTCTTTTCACAGCAAAGAAAATTATAATGGTATCACTTGCATGTTGTTATTTCTTGATGTTGCAACAATGGATCCAGTACTATATCCATCCCTGATGTTCTCCGACGACGCCATGCTTTGCGACCTCGAGCCATGGTCAACAACATCATCACCAACCAATAGATAGTTAGATAAATCAAAATCCGACGAGAGAAAATCACTATCGGCCAGGAGAGTGTAATTAGGATTAAGATAATTAGGGTTTTGAGGATAGTCCATTGCCACAGAGCTTGTTGTGGAAATGGGAGTGTAAAGAGGGATAGGCTTGTTAGGGATGACTCCGAGAAACATATATAGCTTATAATATTAAATACAACATCGGAATTATCTTGTCTTTGTCTCAGCTCCTTCGTACACACTTTCCTGGTGGATACAAGGAAGACTCTTTTACGAGTTTGCAGCCACGTGTCGTGAGAGGATGATGTGTTTGATGCCGTCAGCAGGTGACGTAGGATCGTGCAATTAAATTTGTTTGAGAATTTGGGACCACATGTAATAATAGTTGTGTCTTTTGTCTTTGATAGGCGGCAGTATTTGAGTGGGACCACAGTTTTTTTTTTTTGGGATGGCGGCTGGCGGTGCCTATGGCCGTGCCTATGACACCATCGCTGAAAAGATGCGCGTTAATGGTGATGGTTATGGTTTTCTGTTTGGACGGTTTGAATATTCAAATCACGCGAAGCCAGCTCCATTTCACTATTTCAGATCCGGAGAATCTTCGCCCAGCTCCGTTCTCTTCATTTTTGTTGAGTCGTCGCATTGTGCCTCTAATCTTCTAGTTAACTTGTCGCGAGAGTTGGTCCTCTGTCAAAATTACTGGTCAATTCTTTGCACCATAAAGAGTGATGTCCACAAAAGTAGGCACTGGGCAGTATCACATCCATCAAGATTGTACTGGTTTTAAGCTACAGGACAAATCTAGAGTGCGTAGTTTTTGTGTGGATGCTGAACAGAACAACACGTTGTGGGTTAACTTGAGTTTGGTTGTCACGTTTGTCGGTTACTGCTCCTGGGCCTTCTTGTGTTCTGCCAATCCCATACAAATTTCGCGTTTGGGATCCGTATTACAAATATATTGGATTCAAAGGACCCTTTAGATCTTAAGAGTTTCATTTATTCTGATCTAAACTCCATTTACAAACATATATATATATATATATTCTAAACTCGACTACATTTTAGTATCCTCCCTAATTTTAGGAAAATTTATTAAGCTAGTTTAGTTTGCTATGTTGTAGAATATTTGTTGGGGAAACATCATACTCAGTCCAATATATATGGACAAAAATCAATAAGCTCACCATAAGTTTCAATATATTTTATTAAAAACAATCAATTTGTGCCCTTTATTTGATTTGGCTGTTAAGCCATATTTAGTGAAAGAATGAGCTTTTAAAGCTTGACATCAAAAGAATATTGAAGATGTTTTTTGATTGGATAATGACTTATTAAATTTTTAAAATGAAAAGTGCATATGCTTGTCACCCTAAACTATATACGCTAAGGGGGTCTTGTCATGGGTAGTCTCTTGTTAGCTTTTCCCCTTGTTATTTTCATCTCCTTGAACTTCTCTTCTAAATACTTCTTGAACTTGTTGCGTGGTAAATTGTCTGTCGTGATGTGGAGAAGAGAGATCAAAACAAGTTCCATGATCATCATCTCCACAGTCATCTGCATCCTCGTCATCGTTACCATTATCACCTCCATCGTCATCATCGTCTAATGTATAGAGGACCTCAAACCTATTAAGTGATTGGCTTGGTTGAACACTGGTCCTAGTCGTTGGCTCTTCAATTAACTTCAATTTTTTTACTAGAAGAGAGACAATTCTTTTGACATTCACAGTTGGTAGCTTCGTAAAATTGATTCATTTTCCTTTCAACTCACAAGTTAGTTGTTGTACAACTATTTTTCTCATGAGGGTTATAACCTTCTGCTTGTCGCGGACTTATTGTATATCTTGATTTTAGAATAGATGAAACTACTTACTATTGACTCAAAAAAAAAAATTCCCCTCAGTCGATCCTTCGATCTGTGCGCACAAGGGTGAGATCTAATTTTTACAACTTCAATCTAGCTAGTATTCTCTTCTTCTGATCTCTTAGTTGTTGCAAATATGATCCCTTAAAATAAGAAATTATGTTCTTTTATGTAATTTTCGATAAAATCCTTGGGAGGCCTTATTACCCAGCATGGTTAGATATCCATTCGAACATGGATGTTTAGAGTTACTATTTATAGTATATATGAAGCACAACACGGCGCTGATCCAAATAAAAAATTCATTCAAATCATCTTTCTTTTCACTTTTTCACCAACTCCAACCCTCTAAAATTTTTTACAATCAAACATATATAACTATTTTCTGCCCTCGCATCGCATTCATAATGGAGCTTGGAAAATGGTCGCCGAATTAGAAAAATGCATTGCCAATTCATGAAATTCCACTGCGAGTTGGGAATTTCAATTAGTCGGTGTACTTATGAACATAGTTTAACGTTAACTTCTCGTCCATGTTAGTCTCATCATGATCCAAAGGAGATGCATTTCTACTAATGGGTTTAATACTATTTTAGTCAAAGAGAACTACTAGCTATTGCGCCGAAGATACGAGAATATTCAAATGTGTTTCGCGTGCCAACATATATATAATATTTCGTTCTCTTTCACCGAGCATGCTTTGTCCAAATGTTGTAACGAGTCTTTGCTTCGATTAAGGTTGGTGCTCTGGTCATTGGAAACCCGACACATGTTCACTTCGTTTGGTCATTCAAAGTTTTTCTTCCAGCTAATAAAGCCGCACCAAAAAGCAAGAGGTAGCTACTCTGTTTACGATGGATGATAAATCTCCCCAGACTTTGAATAGTTTGAATATTTAATTCGGCGGTGCACAACTGTCACGGACATTGGATTTGATATGCGATCGCGACCTTTTGACTCTTACGTTTTGCGGCGAGCATAGAAGAGTAGAACATCTAATGATCATCCAACTGAGAAAATGCTTCTTACGCGTCTTGATTTTGGGTGAAATTCTTTAACTTCTTTGACCTTCAAGGTCTTGTAAGTTGTAATGCTGCGGCTTTATCATCAGGCGTTTCACATTATAATTAATACGATGTTTGTTTTCAAAATTTTAATCCCTAAAATTTTATCATAATTATAAAAATTTCTCTCTCCTCACTTTTTCATCAACTTATTTCACTTTTTCACCAAATTTTTATTTTTTAATTTTTTCACTAACTTTTTTATTATCTCTCCTCATTTTTTTTACCAACTCTCGTACCTAAAATTTTAATAAGATCTTGTTTCCCCAACGCCATGCAATAAATCTGCTGGCCAAACAAGGGACAGTGAAGACCAAAGACTCTTCTCTCCTAGCTAGCCTCCCGCGGCCTGCCTCCTCCCCACCCAAAACAACAAAAAGAAGGAAAGAAGAAAGAAAGTGAATGAAGGAGGAAGCTTTCTTCTAGCCGCCTTGTAGGTTGAGCCCCGGCCCCATTCAAGGAGATTCAGAAGAACTAAGTGTGGGGAACAACAGTAAAGTCAACTACTTTGGTTTCTGAATGAGGGTATATCTTGCAGGGATAAATGTGAAATACATGCATGTGCTTTGCCGCATTTGATTTTACGATCATGTGTTTGTAGACTAAAGATCTCACTCGATTTTCCTTCGGGCGACGGAAAGGGCGACCAAAATGTCTTAGGTAGCTCATAGATTTAATCCTTTCTGGTTTTATACAGGTCAATAAATCAATAAATAAAACCACGGCAGCTAAATTAATTTTTTTTTTAAAAAAATTAAAAGTAAAAAAAAAATCTAAACAACTTTAAAAGGAACTTTTAAAATATAAACTAGGTTTACCGCTGATAAAATAGTTACTAGGTTTACTTTTTTTATATTTTGGTCACTGAATTCATACCCGTGTGACGATATAGTCTTCCATCTATATTCCATTATTACATCTAACAGAATCCATGGCCACATCATCATTTTGCCACGTTAGCAGCCCATTCAATAAAAAAAAAGGTCAATTAAACATGTCAGCTCCCCTTCATCGTCGTCGTCAGTGGCAAATTCAGGATAAAAATTCATGGGGGTCGAACTTTAAACGCAAAATGACAAGAATTTTTTTTCCTTCGTAACGCAAAAAATTTTCTTAGAATTACAATATTGAAAATTAAAGACTAAAAGCATTAAAAATAATATAATACACGTACCGTACTATGTACTACGACTGAGAGAAGACAATTGCATCCTACGCTACGTGGCTTTCTTATCACAAACTTATCCATTATCTAAACAAAATAAAACAAAGTGAAGACAATCAATCAATTGGATCACAACTCAAAAATTCAAATTCCAATCTAATTAATTCAAATCCAAATCCAAATTCCAATCTAATTACATTGCATTTAATTGATATTACAATCAAATTAATTAAAAATGACACTATTAAAAAAATCCTCAATTTCACAAAATGTCAAAATCCCTAATTCAAATCCAAATTACAATCTAATTACATTGCATTCAATTGAATATTACAATCAAATTAATTAAAAATGATACTATTAAAAAAAATCCCCAATGTCACAAAAGGTCAAAATCCCTAATTCAAATCCAAATTCCAATTTAATTACATTGCATTCAATTGATATTACAATCAAATTATTCAAAAATGAAAATAATTTCACAAACCAATTCAAATAAACAGTTTCACAAATCACATTATCCAAATTCCAAACCAATTCAATCCATCCTCCAACAATTTCACAGACCATAAATATCCAAACCAATTCAATCTCATCCTCCAACAATTTCACAGACCATAAATATCCAAACCAATTCAATCTCATCCTCCAACAATTTCACAACCCACAAATATCCAAACCAATTCAATCTCATCCTCCAACAATTTCACAAATCATAAAATTCCAAACCCTAAAGCATTTTTAGCATACTAAATAAATGAATTTTTCTACTTAATTGTAGATAGAGAATCTTGAATAGAGAGACGTACTAGGGTTCGGAGGTCCAGCAATTTTCAAGTGTAAAATCTCGAGGATCCTGCAAAAATTGAAATCGTCAAAAATCAAAATAATGAGATTGAGAATTTGAGAGAGAGCTGAGAGTCAAGAGAGAGAGGCAGAGACCGAGAGTTTAGAGTTGAGAGAGAGAGGCAGAGCCGGCAGCCCCAGAGAGTAAAAGAGAGAGAGAGAGAGAGAGAGAGAGAGAGAGAGAGAGAGAGAGAGACTGAGAGAGGTGAGAATTTGAGATCACCGTCTGGTCAACGTCTGGACGCTGGTGTTGCGGCCTGCGGTGGTGCAGTGCAGCTGCAGTGGTGCGGCGGTGGGCGGTGGTCCGGTGGGTGAGAAAGAGAGGGAGGAAAAATTCGAAGAATGTGAGAGAGAGAGAGAGAGAGAGAGAGAGAGAGCGCGCGAAAGGAGAACCTGTTTTTTTTTTTTTTTTTTTTTACGGTTTTATGTTTTGAATTTTTTTTTTTTTTTTAAGGCAGAGGGTGAAATGACGCCGTTTCACCCTCTGCATATTAAAAAATAAAGGCCTAGGCCCAGCAGGAGAAAACCAAGGTTGGTCTGGGCCTATGAGGATCGGGCTCCTATAGGCCCAGACCAGGAAAAAAAAAATTACATGTAATATTTTTTTTTCGGCCAGTCCAACGGGGGGGCCTGCGATCCTTTTGGGTGATATGTACGCGACTGCTATCACGAGGAACTGCGATCCTGACGGGCCTGTCATGCGGATGTTCAGTCTCCTTAGTGATGCTTCAAAGAAGCTTGGGAAAAAGTTTGCTATAGGAGCCTCTGTTGTCAAGGGACCTACTGAGAAGGAGCAGGTTAATGTTCAAGGGGACATTTCCTATGACATCGTGGAGTTCATTACAGAGACCTGGCCTGATGTCCCAAAAAATGCAATTTTCTTTATTGAAGATGGTCGGAAGGTCCCAGTTGCATGACTTTAGAACTGGGGCACATAAATAAACCGGAGTGTGGTCCCTTCCATCATGCCCATGCGACTCTAAACCAGATTTACTGTATCTCAGAGTAAAGGGTTGCCAATCTTACTAGTTACTGAAATATGGATCTATTGCCGGTGTAAGTTTTCCCCCTCTACAATCTCTACTCATCTTTGTTGCCAAGATTAGTAAATGCTTTCACAGTTTGAACTGTGTTTATATTAGTGGATGTGCTTTGCGCAGGAGCAAGTCTGAGTGCCATTTTCTTTTGTTGTGTGTTGGTGTGAATATCTCAGAGAAGTCGATATTAGCAAAATGAGGGTCAATGCAATCCGTCACCAGAACATTACTACTACCACCAGCAATCCTCGATGGCGCAAGGGTCAACGCAGTCAACGGGTCATCTTCTTCCATTCCCTGCCTCCCTCCCTATCTCTTGTTCTCTCTGTTGTGTGTATATATAGACATAGCACCACCTCAAACATGAACATACCTCCAAAGTGCAAACTCAAATTCTTACTCTCATCTCATCTTTCTTATAATCCTATATCAACGAAGAAAGAAATATGGTGGTGTCTTCTCTGACCACAATAAGAACCAAGAAAACAAAGGTGGTAGGGATACCAACCATTGGGAACTATTAGTGAAAGCCTGTGAGGAATTTGGTTTCTTCAAGGTGGTTAACCATGGTGTTTCAAAGGAGGTAATTACAAGAATGGTGAAGAAAGAAATATGGTGGCCTCTTCCCCCTGTTTCTGAGGTAACATTGCTTTCAGAGAAATGGATAGATCTGCAACTTGTAAATTAAAAACAAATCAGACAAGTCTTAAAAACAAAACCCAAGCACGTTCTCAAACATTTCTTGCCCTCGGAAGCATCGGTATTCTTCAGAAGAATTGGTGGCTGAGGAGTTTAGGTGACTTGTACAGTGTTGCATGGATGGAAGATAGGGACATGCATAATCTGCGGACATAAACTTTGCACCAGCAATATGAACCGGTCAAAACGAGGACTGCAAGTGACAATTCTGCTTATAGTTCTCATGTCATGCAATATGGTGACATTGGTCTCAGCAAGAACAGTCTCTTCAAGTATATTGGTACAAATCCTGCAAATGAAAACTACACTTTTGTGGATGAGAACTCCTTGAGGTCGTCTAGAAAAGTCACCAACTACCGAGATGACGATTTTGTCCATTTCTGGGATAAGTTCCGCAAAGCACCAGAAGGCTCCCCTGAGAAAGTTGAAGCTCAAAAGCAATTTATGGCAGCCCGTCGAGACCTTGCAGGCGAAGACACGACCAAAAGCAAAGAACCTACCTTTATTAGATGCAAGCGACACGTACCGCATGAGAGGCCCGTTAGGATCGCAGTTCCTCGAGATAGCAGTCGCATACATATCATCCAGAAGGAAGACAACGACGACGACGACGACGAAGGGGAGTTGAAGTGTTTAATTGACGTTTTTTTTTTTAATGGGCTGCTGACGTGGTGTCATGCCCCGTGCTGGTACCTACCCTCTCAACTTGCGTATAGTAATCGCATGCACAAAATTCGGGGATTACCGCACGATAATTCTTAGATCGCTTAATGCCCTCGAATTTACTTAGTGGAAGTCTTATTTTAAAACGGTTCTTAGTTAAAAGAAGAATCATTAAAATTAGAAGATCAAAAATCGATTTAGAAGCTTAAACGAAAGAGGTGAAATCGTAACAAAATATTAAATCAGAATAAATTCCACTCTAATTAGGAAAAATTTTTTAATAATGACTTGGATAGTAAATTATTCATAATAAAAAGATTAATACGAAATTAAAGGAATTTGATAAAAATGTGAAATTGAAAAAACATGAAGAAATGCATCATTTTATTATAAGAACATTGTTTAGTACAAAAGAGGGTCCTTCGGGAGGATTAAAATAAATAGGCCTAAGATATAGTACACTGTGAGCTTTCTACAGTCCACCTAGCTTATACAACCACGTTTCCAAGGGTCTAAAAAGTAGTTTTGAAACATTGCCATCGAAAGAAAATAAAGGAAACAAGGGATACAAAACAGACCCTGCATCTAGAATCTCTTCGGTCTTGAAATAATCCAACATCCTGCTTAACCATAAAAAGGCAAACACAAACAAACATAAAAAGGGTGAGTCCTATTGACCAGTAAGGGAAAAAAGGAATATGTCATGCAAAACAGATAAGTATGAATAATTAAGGTAGCCTGTAAACAATAAATAAGCATCGATAACACTAAGTAGGGTAATGATGTATGATCGATGCAATACAGGAATGATGCATCTGTTTCCCAGTCACTTTACTTTCTTTCTTTCTTTCCTCTTTCTCTCTGTAGAGGTGTCCTTTCATCGCTCTGTTTAACCCCAGAGTCAGGGTTGTGCGTCCCTCCTCTCCTCTGGGACTGTCCCGTGCCCCGGCACCAGGACCCTGTCAAGCGTATATTGTTTCACGCCAGGGATACCAACCACTATCCTTTCAGTGGCGGCTTGCACTATCCCACTGTGATCGGTACCGTCACCCTATCATAGGACCACCTCTGGGTATGGGTTTCATTCGGTCATGTGGTCAGTTCGGTCAATAGCTTCCCCATACCCATGATATGTTGATGCAATATGTAGCAAAATGAGCAATAGATTTCATGGACCAATTGTCATATAAAATGCATATAAAATAAAGCAACCTAAATTCACAGTAACTTTTCTTAATCCATAAGTGAGTGTTCATTTCATGATATTCATGCATTAGACTCGGTCAACCTAACACGTACCACATGCTGTTAATAGGCAAGTCCAACAACTTATACAATTAAGTTATTTTTTATTGCTAAACCCAATAAGGACTGGCTGTATTTAAAAGAAAGGATTTTAGGCTCTTGACTAGTTTCAAAAGAAAATCCTCCCGGACATTTTCGTTTAAAAACTTCCCGGGCATCATAAAAAAAGAGGCTCCCGGGCATGTTTATTAAAACTTCCCTAAAAAGGCTCCCCGTTTTATAAAACCACATATAAAAGGCTCCTCGGGCATGCTTATTAAAACTTCCCAGGTAAAGGCTCCCCGGGTACGTTTTATAAAAGCACGTTTTATAAATCTCCCGGGCACGTTTTATAAAGTCTTTTTTATAAAATCTCCCCGGCACATTTTATAAGAGGTCTCCCCGGGCACGTTTTATAAAATCTCCCCAGGCACGTTTTATCAAATCTTCTCGGGCAAGTTTTATAAAAATCTCCCGGGCACGTTTTTCTTAACTTTCTCGGTATTAAAACAAAAGTCTTTTCCGAGCATGCAACCAATTTCTTGGTATAAAACAAAACAAGTCCTTTTCAGGTATATAACAACAAGGCCTTCAACAATAACTTCCTCGGGCATATATAAAAACAAATCTTTCCCCAATCCAAATGCAAAAACGATCCAAAGGCTTTCCCGAATATATATAAAGAGTTTTTCTTTCTCAAACTTCACGACTCAAAGGATCTAGCCCCAGGTGGTCCCCCAACGTCTTTTAGTCCTTTCTCCTTCGCATTTTATCACAGTGATAAGAATGGGTTACTAGTCTTTTCTCATCTCATGGCAAAAGTCACGTTTTAAGCACTACCCGAACCACCCCAATACCCCTCTTTAAGACAACTCTACACCCTTACCTCAGTCGAGTTTATACTGCATTTCCTTGAATAGAAACACCTCGGTCTCTTTTTCCTTTGGTTTCTCCTTCCTCTTTTCCTTCGGTCAGCTGGTCTCTCTCACGTAACTCTCCCTTCCTTTCTCTCTATCAGTTTGGTGAAAGTTCTTAGTTTCTATATGTCTCGGAGTGCTAGGTCCACTTCACGTCTCTTTCTCTTATTCTTCTAGTTGATATTATAAGTAGAAAGCAACGAATTCACGGTGTACTCCCCCTACCAGTCTATAGGTATAGACCCAATCATAAGAGAGAGATAGCGAGGTTGGTACACACACGTCTGCTGCCAGCGCCGAACTTCCTCCAGTCGGTTAGATAAGAAGGAGAAAAGTAAAAAAGTAAAATGTGATAAGAACGACATAAGGTTAGGACATGTACGAAGTCGCATGCAGAAGGAAGCTTAAACTGACGTAGAACTTGGGCATACAGGGCTCAAACTGCTTGGGGTTCAGGTCTCAAATTGCTCGGGTCGAGAACTAAACTGCTCGGGATTGAGACTAAAATGCTCAGGGTCGAGAGCTAAACTGCTCGTCTTATTCATCCCGGGCGTGCAGTTCTCGATCAGCCTGGAAGTGCAACTGCCAGGCCTGTCTTACCAGGATTTTACAGGCTTGCCCCGATCATCCTTAGCCCTATATATTATACGTCACAACAGGTGGAATATACAAGGGAGGGGCGTTACATCAATGATATAAAAACAAATATAATCACATATGTGTAAATGTAGGAGAATTAAAGATATACGAAGAATAATTGAAGTAAGAAAATTCCACAACGTACTATTTATATTATCTCACATATATACCAAATAGGTGCAAAAAAGAGCTAGGTGTTACACGTGGCCATAGATTCCGTTAGATAGCGACGTAATATGGACAGAAGACCATATCGTCACACGGGTATGGACTCAGTGACCAAAACGTCAAAAAAGTAAACATAATGACTATTTTTTCAGCGGTATAAACCTAGAGACCAAATTGCCAATTTTTCAAATATAAATAAGAAATTCATAAAATAAGAAAATTTTTTCTTTTGCCAACAGAGGGGTCGAGGCTGTCCTCTTCCCATGTTCGTGACACGGTGACGTTCCTTCTACCTGAGGCAAAGAAGATCCCTCATCTGGTGCGCAAGAAGGCCCCACCGGAGGTTGAGGGAGATTGGTAAAAGGACATTTTTTCCTTCACCCTTTTTTTTAAATTGATTTTAATAAACCTAAGCAATTTTCTTATTTTTAATTAATTATTAAATTCTTTCACTGTTTTGTTTATTTTTAGTGTTAACTTATTTACTTATAAATATTATCTTTAATATTTTGAATAAAATTAAGAAAATTAGCAATATGGTCACTAAGTTTATGCACGCTGATGATTTAGTCACTAGGTTTCATTTTTTTACTATATGGTCACTGAGAATACATAGTTGTGATGATCTGGTCCTTCCGTCCATGTTCCGTCAAGCCATTTAACGGAATGCCCTACCACATCATCTTTTTGCCCAATCAACACCCACTAACGTGATTCAGCAGCTAGGTCACCTTTAATAAGCAAAACTCACCGTTTCATTCAAACATAAGATTTTCATAAACACGTAAACGACACATACTATGAGAGTGAAGGTGAATAAAGGGTGTATTCGGTGATTTATGTTCAAAATCTTCTAAGTGTTCTCATTATCCCCCTAACTGTTCTAAAACTGCTAAGTGTAACTGTCTGCCCTAGAATATTTGAAATCTTTGAAGTGTGAAAGAAGATTCGGTGGTTTTGAAGTGTGGAACCATATTCGGAGATTTCGTCGAAACCCTAGCAACTAATTGGGGGCATTTCAATTTGGAGGTGCGCTAGGGTTGGATCTTTGAACCACACACTCTTATGGTAACCCATTTCTTAATTTGCTTTTGTCTCACCCATTCGAAGCTTTCCCATTGTCTTTATTTGCCTTTATACGCTGGCTTTTTGTAGTTAAAACCCATTTATTTGGTGACTGGCCCATTTCTTTATTTACCCTTTTTGCGGGTCAATGCCTGGAGGAAAAAATCTATTCTCAATAATGTTGGGAGGTAGGACCACTTTCTCTATCATTTCGGTGTGTTTTGTCTACATATTGAGTGCTGGTAACCAATTTCTCGTTATCCCATAGTGTCTTTTAGTGCAAACCCAAGTTGAAATGCACGTGAGTGGAAATGTTTGTTTCTGTTTTCTTACTTTCTAATTAAGTCTTTGGATTTTTGTTGACTAGTTGGTAGCTAATTCTGTAAAGGTCCTTAGGTTTGTTTGCTCAGTCATTAGGTTTGTATTCAAATAGTTTAACTGTTAGGGTTCATTGAATATAAATGCTTTTTGTTTCCAGTTTAACAGCACTTGTGCTGCCTTCTTGATCAATATGTTATGCAATTAGTTAGATCTGCCGAAAATTGATCTGCCTCTTAGTTCAGCCACGAAGATGAACATTTAATAAGAGATTGGCCTAGTAATTTTGATGTTATATTTTTCTATTTTTCTGATTTGGATTTTTCTGTTCTAGATTATGTGTGGTGGTTGTCACGCTGTTTACAATTTTGTTCTATCTGATGCACACTTCGCATGGTCTATGTTCAGCACTTTCACAGTATGTTCACATATATTATTTTCAAATAGTCTTCAATTTATATGGTTTATATGGCCATGGGGGCATGATTTTTCGATATGCTTTACTTTTTTAAAACTTTCGATATCGTAGTTTTACTTTAACATCACCTCAAATGTGTTTGCTATTAAATAATTATGTATATGATTTTGTAGAACGGTTGCTACGGATAATTGTGTATCATGCTGGTCAATTTGTCGGAGGTCGAGATGAAATATAAAAAGGAGGAAATAGTTGGAAAAATTAGATACAGATTATATATCCTTAATAGAAATTGAAGAGGCGGTAAAGTCTCTTAATTACTTAAGGACGAGACTTTTATGGTACACATTTGACGATGAATCTTGGCTGGATATTAGAACACTAAAGAAGGATAAGGATGTGATCGAGTTGATCAAGAGAGCTATCACTGAGCAGAGAGATATACTCAATATCTTTGTTGTCCACATAGTCAAGGAGCCTAAGTTTGTCGATACCGAAGATCACTCCCTTTTACTTACTGGGCCGGGGCCATCACAAGCAAAAGATGAGGAACCCGAATCTGTTATAAGGGAGCCAGAATCTGTAGCAGGGGAAGAACAACCTGATTTGGGGAAGCATAGAGGGTTGTCAATGGGTCAAGTAGGGGACGAGATCGGGTTCTTGACTCGGGATATAACAGTGATAGTGACCTTGATTATATCCTTAAGGAGCGATTTGAGGAGGCTCTTGATTTGAGTGATTTCAGCGGTACAAATGTTAAGGAATCTGATTTGTATGATGATGCTGAGAGCCCAGATGGCAGAGGAGTTGAGAGTGATGATTACGTTGCAAATGTGGATTGGTTAGGGACATTCTCAAGGACTGAGGAAGACAATGAAGCTGATGTACCTAGTGAGTATGAAGATGATAATGATATGCGAACCGATAAGGGTTTCAATTGCGATGAGGCTTACGAAGCAAGAATTTTCCAGAGTTCAATGAAGATACTGATGTAGAAGTGGAGGTCCATTTGGAGCATGGTTTTGTGTTTCCCAATGCAAAGGTGTTCAGGAAGGCATCGAGGCAGTAAAGTAATTTGATTTTGCATACCTTCACAATGACAAGTTCAGAATGCAAGCCCAATGCATGGAAGAGTGCACATTTTATATTTTCGCATCAAAAATGAGAAAATCATATGCATTCCAGATCAAGCATTTCGTTCCTTAGCACACATGTGGTGCGCACTACATGAACACTAAGTGTAACGTGAAGTTTCTGGCACAACAGTATGTGGCGAACTTCAGGGATCATCCCAGCTAGCCTGCAACTTCTTTACAGAGCTAGATCCACCGTGATTATAATATTGAGGTGCCAATACATCGCTATTATCGAGTGAAGAGAATGACTTTGCTTAGGGTTCATGGAAGTGGAATCCTGGTACCTCTGTTGTGTTGGTCAAATCTGGTGAGCACTTTAGACGGCTTTATGTATGTCTTGCTAGATGCAAGGAAGGGTTGAAGTATTGTAAACCCATCATCTATGTTGACGAGTGCCATTTAAAAGGCAAATATGGTTGGCAACTCCTTTGTGCTATCGGGAAGGACGAGAATGACTATATGTTCCCGATTGCGTATGCTGTGGTGGAGGCGCAGACCCGAGATTTATGGACATGGTTTATGAATTTGTTATTAGACAATATTGGCCTGGCAAAGGAGCATGGCTGGGTGTTTATGAGTGACAAACAAAAGGTATAAACATTTTCAATATTTATTCTATTAGTTAATGTTTTAAGTAATACTTAAGTTGTGTTATTTTCTGCAATTGCAGGGGTTGGGGCTAACATTTGAGCACCAACTATCGAGCGTAGAGCACAGATGCTGCTTGAGACATCTTTATGCCGATTTGAAAGGTGATAGATTCAAAGATAAACAGTTCAAGGATGCATTGTGGGCAACTGCAACTGCCACAAACATCAATGTCTTTAAAGTTGTCATGCTCCGGATCGAGGTAAACTACTCTGGTGCATATTAGACACTCTTGGAGCCTGATAAAAAAATTTTGGAGCCGACACGCGTTTAGCGTGCATTGCAAGAGTGATATCCTCCTGAACAACCTCACTGAATCATTGAAAGCGTGGATTAAAGATACTCGTGACAAGCGAATTATTACAATGCTGGAGATGATTCACCATCAATTGCAAATATGCTTCCATAAGAAGAAGATCGGTGCCCAAGCTGCCCTCCTACAAGCACCCAATGCTCTTTTTCCAAAGATTTTTAAGAAGTTAGAGAAGACCAAAGCTGACTCCAGGGTCTGTGTTTGTCAATGGCAAAACGGACTGAAGTTCAAGGTAGACCAGCTAGATGCACCTAGCAAGGTGGTTGATTTGAATGACCACACGTGCTCGTGTCGTAAGTGGCAGCTATGTGGAATCCCTTGTATCCACGCTTGTGCGGCGATATATCGAAACAAGCAGAAACCGGAGGAATATGTGGATGAGTGCTACAAGCTATCGACGTACCTGAAGACTTATGAGCACAATGTTTATGCTATTCCAGGGCGTTCTGAGGGGGATAATGACGTAATATTGCCTCTTTTTGTACGTGTCCAACCTGGAAG
Organism: Morella rubra; assembly: GCA_003952965.2. NCBI lineage: Eukaryota > Viridiplantae > Streptophyta > Magnoliopsida > Fagales > Myricaceae > Morella > Morella rubra. Next base: position 20,395,044 of record CM025854.1, read on the forward strand.
GCCTAGGAAAGCTAGGAGGAGAGAGCCTAATAAGCCGAACATCCCGTACAAAGTTAGTAGACGGGATACGTGGTTAGATTTGAAAATTGCTTCACTGAAGGTCACAATGCTCTTTCCTGGCCTCAACCTGAAAATCCAAACAAAAAAAAAGTGGCTTAAAAAAAACCTAAAAAAAAAAAGGAAGACCACATCGAATGGGAATGGAACATCTGCACCTTTAAATGTCACTATGGTATGTAATCTTCAGAACTTGTATGAACTGTTACTCTCTATATAATTGGATAAATGTTTCATATTTTTAACGTATTTTGTATGGACAGACTCGTGGTAGAGCAAGGGGAAGAGGCATGGGAAGAAGGCGAGGGAGAGGCAGGGGACGAGGACAAAATGATAATGAAGATAGAATTGGCCATGTTGATTCGATAGATAGAGGGCATGTACTTGTTGTGGATGGGGGACGGGTTGAAGTAGTAGATGTAGGTGATGTTGGTGGACCTGCAATGACATAAACTAATTTGGTGTCAAATAGATATGTAACTATAATTATATAACTCCAATCACATTAGTTTAGCATGTTAATGTGTTTTTTTGGGAGCTGTAGTTATATTGATGTGATTTAGAGCTAGTTTAGCAATTGATGGTCTATAGTCATGTAATGTTTCCATTTTTTGGTAGTGGTGTACTTATGGTGGCGGTGTACTGATGGGATATGGTCATGTAATTTGAACTTTTGGCATTTTGTAGATGGGGAAGTGTATTTTTAAATTGATGTGATTTAGAGATATTTTGGAAACTGGAGTGATTTGGAGGTATTTCATGAAGTTTATGATATGTTTGTGGCATTTTTGTATTTGTCCATTTAATGATATGTTTATGGCATTTTTGCATTCTACATTTATGTATTTTGGAAACTGATGTGATTTGGTTTGATTATAATACATCTGTAATGGCCACTTGGTTTGATTAGATGGTCTGTTGAATTGGATTTTTTCTTAAGGGTCATTTTGTGCATTTTGCAGCAGTGTGGTTTGATTAGATATCTGTAATGACCATTTGCAGCATTTTAGTTTGAGGTCATTTTGTGCATATTGCAGCAGATAGGTTTACAGAACATTTGAGCCAAAACTCAATGGTACATGTCAGATCTTTATGATCAACTAATAGTTTACAGAACTTCCAAAAGAAAGGGAAGAAGGAAAACAGAAAATAGAATTAAAAGCTTATATAGCCAAATCTACTCATAATGTCAGATCTTTATGCCATATGCCCAGTTTTTGTATAAGGGAAATTTACAAATACCACACTAGGTTTTAACGATTTTTTAAAAAACTCACTGAGTTTTAAAAAATTTCAAAACGCTCACTAGGTTTATCATTTTGGTATAAAAACTCACTGAACCCAACGCCGTTAGACCGGTTTAACGGAAAATTCATCCCGTCCAATCATACTGTGACACGTGTCCTTAAATAAATAAAAAATTTAAAACTAAATCTAAAATTAATAAAAAAACATAATTAATTTTAAAAAAAAAAATTTGAAAGGATCAGGTCCCCGATCCTTTCACGGTGGAGGGGGAATCCCCCTCCACCTTTGGCCGGTGGAGGCGCCCTCCCCTGGCTGCCCAGTTCTGGGCAGCCAAAGGTGGAGGGGGGAGATCCTCCTCCCCCAGCGGCCAGAGGTGGAGGGGGGATTCCCCCTCCAACGTGAAAGGATCGGGGACCCGATCCTTTCAAATTTTTTTTTTTTAAAATTAATTATGTTTTTTTATTAATTTTAGATTTAGTTTTTAATTTTTTATTTATTTAAGGACACGTGTCACAGTATGATTGGACGGGATGAATTTTCCGTTAAACCGGTCTAACGGCGTTGGGTTCAGTGAGTTTTTATACCAAAATGATAAACCTAGTGAGCGTTTTGAAATTTTTTAAAACTTAGTGAGTTTTTTAAAAAGTCGTTAAAACCTAGTGTGGTATTTGTAAATTTCCCTTTGTATAAACAAAAACTGTATCTGCATCCAAATCATTTGCTAAAAGTTCAACAAACCACCCATGTTAACATCACCAAACTATTCAAAGTTGTGAGAGACCAAAATGCTATTAACTATCCTGATTCATATACGGACAATCTCTCCAACACAACTGATAGCAAATGGAAGAGCAACCCAAAAAAAGAAAAATGCAGAGACGAAACTTCAGTATTTGCAAATGAAGAAAAATGCAGAAAAATAAAAACTCAATGTCAATAGATGGAAAGGAGCAAATCTCATCAGTATTTGCAAATACTAACCTCCCCTCAGCCATTGTTGAAACAAGAACGCTGCTCTTGTCGAATGAAGACCACTTCTCCTCTCTGTCTAGGATTTGCGAAAGGTGCGGAAAAAGATGAATGAAGGAGAATGGGGAAGATGGTGAATAGGATCGATAATGAAGGCTAGGGTCAATGAATCTGTGCGTTTCAGCGTAAAAGCATAGAGGAGAGCATACGTTTTGCCGTTTTGTTCTTTGGGCAAAAACGAATACAGCAGTGAAATAGTGAGTTTTGATTATTTCAGGTGACATGGCTGCTTATGTGTTAAGAAGATGACGTGGCTTTTTATTTCTTTAAAAATTGAACGATGGTTTGACGGAAAGACCAGATCGTCACAACTATATATTCTCAGTGACCATATAGTAACAAAATGAAACCTAGTGACTAAATCGTCAGCATGCTATAAACCTAATGACTAAATTATCAATTTCTCTAAAATTAATTGATTATTCTTTTTATGTCTTATTGTTAAAGCCGAAAAATATTTGATAATATTTGTTGCTTTCCTAGTGTTTCCTCACTCTTAATATTTTTTCTTTAAAAATTGGAGAGCCCACTTATAAAGTAGCTATTCCTTCTCTCATACTCTTTCTTCCTCTCATATTTATTTTTCCAAAAAATTTTTGGGGGCCATTACAAAGATTACTGTCAATTTTACCCTTATATTAAAAAAAATTGCAAAAATTTCAAATTTTACCTTATATAAAAAAAAAAAAAAAAAATTTGGGGGGCCCATGGCCCCTGTAGCTTTGTACTTGCCCATGGAGTTGGCTTGGGTGGTCAAGATCTAGTAAGAGGGTGCAAAATATACAATAATAATAGTTCGTGGGCAAAAAATATATTTTTTTCCATACTTTCCATTCCCCTACAAAATCTTATTTGGCCATTCCAAAATTAGGTGTTGTTTGCAAATCATTCCAAATACCATAGAAAAGCATCTCTCGGAACCCACAAAATTAACATTTAAACTATTTTACATCACACGGATTTATTGTAATACTAACAACTTATAAGAATTACAAACAAGAGAGGAAAAAAAAAGGGTGGGGTAAAATAGCAAAACTACTTGAATAGTTGACTTCTTTAATCAGGTCGAGTCGTGGTGTCTTTGATTTTTTCTGAAAATTGATCACAAATTCTATCGAATAAGGGTGGGCAAAAATTCTAGCAAAAATCGAAATTCTAGGTTCCGATTCTGGCACATACCAAAACCAGAATCGGAATGGATTTTTTACATTTTTCAGAATCGAAACCCTTTTTTATTATTTTAATAAAATATGGATCAAAACCTTGTAATTTTACTTTATATTTTGGGTGAGTATTTATTTTATTTTTGATAGGGTCACTACAAGAAAAAGTAGCTATAGTAACCAAATTTTTGGCCACAAGCTAAATGTGGTTGCCAATAGTTGACTTTTAGCAACCAAATTTTCAAACTGCTGCTATTGAGACCTTTAGTAGCAAATTAAAGACAGTAGCTAATTTTTGGTCGAAATAGGATATTAGCAATCAGATGATTGGTTGCTAAAAGTTAAACAATGACAATCAATATTTTTTTGGTCGAAATAAGATATTAGCAACCAGATGATTGGTTGCTAAAAGTTAAACAATGGCAACCAATATTTTTTTGGTCGAAATAGGATATTAGTACTACCACTACTAGAAATATTAAAAAATTAGATCCGCGATGTGAAGAAGCATTTTGCGCGGCTAGTTTGCTGCTCACACTAAACGGATCCCGCGTCCAGCCAAAGTCCTTATTTCTCAAGTTCTCAATTTCTACTCTTTGAGAGCTTGGAGGTGGGAATGCCTTCTTTAATGTCCGTTTAAAACATTGTAATTTTAAAATAGGATTCTAAACTTTTTTTAATGTCCATAATTTTAGAATGTTGTAATTTTATTTTAAATGAATTTTTATTTTAGATTTTTGGTAAATATTTATTTTATATTTTATTTATTGTTAATTTATGATGTATAACAAAATAATTTGTGCAAAATTCTGATCCAAAATGACTAAAAAGTATTTTTCGATTTATTGGGGCCCAAAAAAATCTAGCCATAAAAATTTATATAATAAAACTAGAATTTTCTATTTTCAATTTCAAAAATTCTAATTCCGATAAAAATAAAAAATAGACTATGTCAATTCCATTTCCTGTAGCCACTCCTACTACTACGTGTTTGAAATGTCAGCCACTCAGCCCATACTTGTTTAAAATCCTTTTCAATCAATCTCCAAATCCGTCCTCTTAAGCTCGAGAAAACAAATTTTAAAACCCGTCACTATCATCCTGGCCCATCTGACTCATCATGATATCATCCTAGGCCTACATCTGACTCTAAAGGCTTTTTTTTGGATTCTAGTGTTCACAAAAACACAACTCTTTTTTTGTTTTTCCCTAGAAAAGACAACCCTCAGACAGTATCAAACCACTATTTCTTTCGACACCAAGGAAGCGGCCCAAAACACCCAACAAAATAATATAGAAGACAGGCTATGGCTGTCTTGAAATTCTTTCAGATGTACAGGAAGACATAGCCTGCCACCCAACACATGCTCTACAGTGCACAGCTATTCCTAGCCTGTGCATATATGACAATCCAGCGATGGACAATTGGGTTTTCTTTTTTTTGGGACGTTCGATGAAGTGGAAGCCATGACTTCTTTGGTCCTCTAACTAAAACGCAAGCATAAACGATAAGCACAGGGGTAAGTCAAACCTTCATAATATTTAACATTTAATCTGAAAAACTGTATTCTTACTTGAAGATATCAGTACATGAAAAAAACAAAACAAAACAGGGGGAAAACAATTTCCCCCATGTCTTCGGCCATGTGTCTTGTCATTTGTAGATAAAGAAGCTTGCGACCAAGCCTATGTAAGATTTTTTAGTTCAATTTATCGGTTTGATCATGGATGAGGAAGATTTACTTGGACATGCCAACAAGTTACATAGATATATACGCGAAAAAGGAAAATATTCGAGTGTCAAAATTTTGACCACTCTTAATAAAAAATTTATAAAATAATTTTATTCTTTGATCATCTTTTTTTATATAATAATACATATAAAAAAAATATTCAAATTTTCTATTTCTTTATTTTTTTGGATTAAATATATTTTTCGCTCTCCGACTATTAGGATTATGATATTTTATACCTTAAATTATCAATTTCGTTATATTTCGTCCTTTAACAACTAACTGTTTATACTTTATATCTTTTATCGTTAATTTAGATTAAAATTAATATTTTAGTTCAGTGAAATAATAATTTTACTTTCATATTTTTTTAAAATTATATTTTGTATATAAATTAATTTGTCTTTTTATTTAATAAAAGATAATAATTTTTGTCTAAATTAACAGTAAGATACAAAGTGTAAATGATTAATAATTTATGGATGAAAAGTAAAGAAGTTGATAGTTTAAGGTTAGCAGTGAGGTAAAAAATATATTTTTAACCGAATTTCATCCAAAAAATTTGTCAGAAAAATTAAAAAGAATCGTCCAAGAATCACTATGCAGTCGGGATCCAGTTAGAAAGACAGTACAACCTGTCAAGCAGTCCCAATCATATTCAGAGCATACAATGAGGAAAGCACGTACTGCACGAGTCCCAGACTCCCAGGCCACTAGTCAACGAGATGGTAGTTGAGTACGTGTGTTTCTTTTTGGCAAAAAAAAACTTAAAGCCAGCCTCGCTGGCGGGTAACATTGGTTTTGGTTCGCAAAAGTTCACATGGCTCTCGCCTGGCATCATTGAAACAGAGGAAAAGAAGTACCTAGAAAAGAAAGGGAGGAGAAGGATCAAGAACAGCCTCGAAAATCACCATTCCTTTTTCTTTCGTCGTCATTGTGACTGTGATCTTCTGGAATAGAACTTCGAGAAAATTAGCAGTTCAGAACAATTCTCTGTTCTTAAGTTTTCTAGCAAATTTTAAGGTCAGATGGACGCGCCTGCAAGAAAAAGAATCTTGCTAAAAGTCATTGTCCTTGGTGATAGTGGGTATGATCTAAAACTCTTTCTTTGTTTCTTTTCCCCCACATCTTTTCGGGTGGTTTAAGTACTCCGTTTTTTTTTTTTTTTTTAATTACGTCCTGTACATATATTTTAAGACTCACTTTTCCTGAAGTTATCAATTTCTTTGCTGGTGATGTTCAGGGTCGGAAAGACGTCTTTGATGAATCAGTATCCTTGAGATAATAATGCATGGCCTTTGCAATATGGTTCACTTTTTGGCCGAATTCTTGAACAACATATCCGTGCTCTTCTTTTCTCTGATGCAGAGCTTGGGCATCACTGATGCATAACATATAATTGGCGACAACAACAACAACGGGAATGGAGTTGGTCAGTGGTGGGTGACGGCGGCGGATGTGGAGGTGACAAAAGGGTAGGTGGAGGATTTGATCATTATAGCGATTAAAACTAGCTACGAAGAAAAACTTGTGCTTCCAGAAAGTCTCGTCTACGTTTTCTAACCCATCAATGGATTTGATGCAGAAAGATAGGATCTCCTCCTATAGAATAGACTGGAAGTGCAAGCTGATTGGAGTAGCTAGGTTGATGATTATGTCCGCACCCAAAACAAAAAGAACTTGTCACTCTCTCTTAGTAGCTTGCCGAATATGAATGTGGACCTCAACTGGGTTCTTTGTATTCTTGCTCTCACCTCATTTGGTTGATAGTAGGCCTAATGAATAGGGAAGAACTACAGATACTTATCAACTGGGTTTCAACAATGGGGTCACACATCCGCCGCACACACATGCATTACATTTGAGGTTACTGCATTGAGAAAGCCACAAGTGGGCTTTGTGATTCATTAACTACTTAAATCAGATATGTCTATAAGAAGTTCAGCCAACAATATAAAGCTACCATTGGTGCTGATTTTGTCACAAAAGAACTACAGATTGACGACAAACAGGTCACTTTACAGGTAGACGATTCATGAAAAGTGCATTCTATTTCATTCTTTTTCTCTATTTTAGCTGATGATTTTAAGTTCTCTGCAAAATTGATAGACTGAATTGTTTGGCAGATTTGGGATACAGCAGGGCAGGAAAGGTTTCAAAGTCTAGGGTCTGCATTTTACAGAGGCTCAGAATGTTGTGTTCTAGTATATGATGTAAATGTACTCAAATCATTTGAAGCGCTGAACACTTGGCGTGACGAGTTTCTCAAACAGGTTTGATGATGCCTCTCTACCTAGCTTCATTGTCTTTCTATGTGTTCATGATTGTTGAAGATCTTATTTCGTAGTACTCTGCTAAAAATGTCGTGATCAAAGAAAATACTCTAGGGCGAATCTCAGGAACTTTGTGAAAAATCAAGAGCCGCCCTCCTTAACTGTGAAGTTCGCTGTTTTGCATATATATGGTAACTAGAAGCTATGAAATTCTGTGACAACCTGCCCAAATATCATACTTTGTGCACAAAAATGACTTGTAAGCTTGAAGTTTGTATGGAGCATATTTCTCTAAATCTGCGTAGATTATCATTAGAGACACTATCTTCAACCTACAAAGGATTACTTGATTAACTTCTGATGCCTTTCTCTGCTACTTGATTTGCAAGGAATGTAGAAAATATGCTATAGATGTTGTAGCCACTGTGTGTGTAAAGATCCATCTCTTACCTGCTTATCTGATTATGAAATGCACTGATCTTCATTTGACACCAGGCAGATCCGGCTGCACCCGACAACTTTCCCTTTATACTGCTTGGAAATAAGATTGACGTCGATGGTGGAAGCAACAGAGTGGTATGGACATGGCTGCATCTCTAACACTTGTTGCATTTGTTCTTGGCATATGATTTTTAAGGCAACCAGCGGTGCAGGTTTCTGAAAAGCGAGCTGAGGATTGGTGTGCTTCCAAGGGAAATATACCTTACTTTGAGACCTCAGCAAAAGAGGGCTACCATGTCGATGAAGCATTTCTGAGTGTTGCAAGAACTGCACTAGCTAATGAACAAGGATGCGAGCTGGACAAGTAAGTATTAATCCTGGAGGCTAAATTGTCTCCACTTTTGAGCCATTCTTGAAACGCTCATATCAGCTCTGCATCCACTAAACTAATCATTTACTTTAGCTGCGCCATTGGAGTTCACAAAGCTCAGTATTCATTTATTTCTAAGTTTTCCACATCTTTTGCTTTTTTTCCATTTATTTCTTCAAACCTTTCTCTCGTGAGCAACCTATATTCCATGTTCATTTTGCAGTTACTTCCAGGGCATCCAAGAATCTCTGTCAGATATTGAGCAGACAAGATTTTGTGCGTGCTAAAGTTGGTCGCCAAGGATTGGAAATACCTATTCAAAGCTTCTGGGGGGAGATATATAGTTCTTTCATGACTTTTGTGATCAAGGACTAAATATTTTGGTGGTAGAAGTCAGCGTGATTTTTTATTTTTATTTTTATTTCATGTATTAATTCATTCATCAGTATAGATATAAGGTTTTCATTTTGCTACTTTAAGAGACAAAACAATCAAGTTATTGTGACACAAAACCTACGAAATTATTCTAATACTCAAAGGAACATGAAAGCATCCTTGTCTGCTGCAAGGTGGCAGTTCCAGTTATTTGAATACAGTTTGGATGACATTTTGCTGAAGGGTGTGTTTTCTATTCTTCTCTTTCCATTTCTGTTTGTTTTTCCTCTTCTATTTATTTTTTGAGCTTTAAATTTCATTTGAAGATGATCTATGCAGGTACGACGACCAGAAATCTTTTATACTTGCCAAAAAAGTTACAAAAGTAGATCATGTTTTTTCTCCCAAATTATCATCTCATATGCAATTTCTCCTTAAAACTCAAATTTTCCAAATAACCGGTTATTCCCCTTTCCATCACAATGACCTCTGGAAATTCTAATAAAATTCTAAAATAGCCCCTGCCAGTTATCTTATAATTCTCAAACAACTACAGTTAAGTAATTTATATTTTTGGAAAAATAAACTTTCGTCCCTAGACTATTGGGGTCTGACACTTTGCACCTTAAACTATCAATTTCGCTTCTCTCAACGACCAACCGTTTACACTTTGCACCCCCGTTAATTTAGATATAATTGTTAATTCAATTAATTAGACAAATTTACTCTCTATATTCAAATATTAATATATAAATATAATTTATGAGGGGTAAAATTATCATTTAACCAAATATAGTAATTTCTATCGAAATTAATGGTAAGGGTGCAAAGTGTAAACGGTTGGTAGTTAAGGGGCGAAATGTAACGAAATTGATAGTTTATGAGTGCAAATTGTCAGAATTCCTAGTAACTGGAGGGTGAAAAGTGTATTTAATCTTTTAATATTTTTGTCATTCTATGAAACAAAAAGAGAGGGAAGGGTGGTTTAATGGAAAAGGCATACAATCTATTGGAATGAAAATTTATTCTGAAAGCCATATGACAGTTGGGACTTGGAGAGAATAGCAGATTTTTAGTAGAACAATGTATCGCAACCTCTTCCTTTTATATTTTGGGTAATCGGATTTCTTATAGATTTTTTCATATAGGAAGAGAGATACACCAAGGAAGACCCCATTTCAGCATTTCTTTTTTATCAAGCTCTGAGTTTTTTCAAGGTTGATTTTATAGAAGGAACGTAGTGAAAGAATTCACGAAGTGAAACTGTCTCGTACATGCCTGTCAATCTTACACTTGAAATTCACAGATGACATAATTTTATTTGCATGAGCTAATGTTAATGTGGGGGAAGCAACACAAATTAGAGAATGCTTCAATCGGCATTGTTTATGGTTTGAACAACTTGTCAATGCAGTAGAGTCATCTCTATTTTCAGTTGAAATTCTTCTATGACAACTCAATAATCAGTTAATCCCGCTCAAATAAAAATAAAAAAAGAATCAGTTAATCCCATCCTACAATATTGAGTAGCTCCTATAAAGGATTGCTACCTTGTATTACTCTTGAATTATTATTTGAATAAGAGAAATTGGTTTAAGAAGATTAAAGATTGGATTTATTTCAAGTTTCAAGGCTGGAGGACAAAACTCCTATCTCAAGCTAGGTGGCTTACTTTGCTCAAATATGCGGCAACAACTCTCTCAAGTTACACAATATCAGTTTTTGTATTTTATAAATTTGATTGGCATGCTATGAATATGCTATTACGAAGTTTCTTTTGGGCGTTTGATGAGAACAAAAAAGAAAAATTTATTATTACTAGCGTGGAATCAGATTGCAAGATCAAAAGGAGAAGGCGGATTGAGACTCCTACTCATGGAACATATGAATATAACTTTTATTAGCTTGGGTGAATGTTTATCTCATAACCGAAAAATTATTGGATGCGTTATTTGCGGGCAAAATATATAGATTAAAGGGAGGGAAATTTCATGCAGCTTGGGGAGCATCCACATATTAGTTTTGAAGAAGTCTCTTAAAAACGAGACCTCTATTGACTCAGGAACGTGTAAGCAATTATTATTTGGTAAAACAACTTATGTATGGAGGATAGGTGGATTTTGCGATTTGAAAATAAGTTCATTGTTAATATTAGCTTCCGAAAATTTAAGGTATCCATTATTGTTTGAGAACTCATGTTGGAGGACCCTCTTGATGTTGGAATTTGAATCTCCTACAAACTATGTTCGATGTTGAAATAGTAAAAGCTATCTCTTGAATCTCTCTGTATGATTGTAAGGATGATAATAGAATTAAATAGATGAAATTATATTTTACATGGTGTTTGTTTATAAAATTTTGATGGATTGGAATTAGTGAAAAAAGTGAAAAGATAGATAATTTAAATGAATTTTTTATATTTATTTGTGTTAAAATTAGTAAAAAAGTGAAAAGAAAGATAATTTTGTGTAATTATTTTATTTTAACTAAAATTTTAGAACGCCATGTTAGATAATCTTAGGTGAAATATGATTATAAGAAGTTAATGGAGGCTCATAGCATTTCAACGTTTTCTTATTTGAATGTGGGCTCTAAGTGTTAAAATTTTAGAACACTATGTTAGATAATCCTAGGTGAACTATGGTTATAAGAAGTTAACGGAGGCTCATAGCATTTCAACGTTTCTTTATTTGAATGTGGATTTTAAATGTTAAAATTTTAGAGTATGAGAGTTGATGAAGAAGTGAAGATAATTTATGGGAGTTATTAAAAAAGTAAAGAAAAATAATATTTAAATGAATATTATAATGAAAAAGAATAATTTGATAGGAAGATAAATTATTTAATATTTTTTTAATTAGGTCTAAAATTTTAAGTGCCAAATTACCACTTTAAGAAAAAAAAAAACAGTTTATAATTTATTAACTGTCATCATCTGAAGTTTCTAGTGGTTGCAGTTAAAGCTGACGTCAGAAAAACAAGTAGACTTTGAAATAAGAAAAAATAAAATACAAGAACAAAACTTTGGAGGGGGACCACTCCCCATTCGAGCACAAGAGAATTTACCTTCACCGACCGATTCCTTCGAACCTTGCTGGAGCGACAGCAAGCAATCAACAAACACTCTATGGACTTTCAACGGCCAAGATCTTTTGATTATTTTCTACCATCGTCCACCTGAAAAATATAGATGTCCATATATTTCTCGTTCGCGAACATAACAGAGAAAAAAAATTCATTCCCGTTCTCTCCAATGGCGTTCTCTGCGGTTACCGCCCGTTGCCCCTCTTTTCTTCCTCAACCTCGGAACCCAACATCAACGTCTTCACCTCGAAATTCTATTTCTTTTCGATTTTCTCAATTAAAACTTAACGCTCGAAAACCCATCTCAATTCAAGCAGCTGCAGTTCCAGGTACTCCTTTTTTTCTTACTCGTGTCTATATAGGCTAAAATTTCATATTTTCTTTGCTATGTGATTGTTGATTGTTTGTTTTCGTTATTTTGTATGACTTGCGTCT